>KE157353.1:0-18182 GCA_000411055.1 Leavenworthia alabamica
AAAACAAAAAAATTCCCTTTTTTTTTTTTTTATCTTTCTTCTGAAAACCGTTGTCTGATCTCCTCATCTCCATCGTCTTTTTTCAATATTGACTCAAAAATGTTAGTTTGTTTTTGTTGTTGTTTGGAAATAGATATCTGTGTTTCGTAAATCTGGTGATTGATCTATCATGTGTTGAGTGTTGATTATGATATCGTCTTAGATTTGAAAAATTTTAATTAATTATGAGATAATGATGATCAAATATCACTGGAAACAGTATGCTAATTAATACAAATCTTTTATAAAATATTTTAATCTTTCATTACAATCTAAAACTTCAAACAACTCTTAAACTAGAAAATATATGATTCTTTGTGTCTGGTTAAGCGCATGAATAAGTTTGTCTTGAGGTTGATGATAAAGGTTATTGTGTTTGCTGGATCAAAGGAAAAAACTTGTTAACCATTTAATTACAGTCAGTGATCACTTGATTCTATTCCATTTGTAAGATATTGCTTTGAAATATGCCTCATTAGATATGTGTAGAAAGCATAGCAAGAAGCTGGACATTGTCTTCTCCGTGACAATCTCGTAGAGAGTTTAATGAGAGAGACTTTAGTGAGATAGTTCTTGTTGGTATTTCTATGAGTTCCTTTTCTCATCTCTTATTGTTCTTCTTCTTTCTTTTGTTGTTAAACTGGTTAAGTGTAATCCGCGGTTGTGAAATATATAAATGTAAACCACATTGGAAATGTTTTCCGATAGTTATGAGTGGATGTTGAGAGGACGGTCTCTCCTCAGACATAGCGGTTATTGAACTGAGTTACCAAATCTTGTGTTCTTTTTGTTTCGTAATGAAATCGTGGGATTTGGTGTTCACCCAACACTATTTATATGGTTTTGGTATGTATTGTGTAGTTTTGTGTTTAAGTGCATTGTAAAGCTTGTGTTTAGGGTTGATTTTCAACACATTCAAACAAGAATCTTGTGCATGGCTCTAAAGCTTTTTTTTTTTTTTTTTCTTAAAAGATTTTTCTGATGATTTTTTGGGTTTTCAAACCATCCTAATTAAATGTCAACAAGGGTTTGGATTGGAAATCTAGCTAAAGAAATTGTTGGAATGACTTTAATAAATTAAAAGAGCTCGACCAAAGCATATATTCCTTATGTTTATTGGATTTCTTACTCTAGTTTCTTTCTTTCTTTCTCTCTTCCTTATGTTTCTCAGTTTGATCAAACAATTATTCTTCTATTAATTGTCTCATATCACTAATAGTTTAAATTAGATTATGGATTTTTAGTTTTAAGGTTTTTTTTGGTTGAAAAGTTAGCGAATATAATATCTGACCTGATATGGGTTTAATGCAATAAGTGTTAGTAGATATGTAAATGAAACTAGGTTAAACTATGACACAGTGGTTAAAATAAGTTAAATTAAGATTAATGGTAGTTAAAGTATGTGAATGTTAACCTAAATAAAAATATGTTACATTAAATTAGATTATACTAAGTTAAATTATGTATATCTTGTATAATTAACTATTGTATATTAATGTTTTTTATTATTTGTTTGCAGAGGACAATGATGCTCATATATTTTGACTATGGTGGATGTTATACACATAGCAGATAACGTAGACTATGTTGAAATGTCGAGGTATTGGTTGCAAATGGTCTATCCGAGTTGCGACCAGTAAGGGATCATCGTTGGTCTGTTAGGACATACAACAAGATGCATTCATGTTATCGGCTAACTACTAGTAAAAATAGTATTTGAAACCAATTGGGTTGTTTTGATAATTAGTGATTGAGACACCAAAGTCCTCTGACCAAAACCGGTTTAAGAAGTTATCCCTAGGTCCAGATATTTCGGAAATTGAGACAGAAAAATACGGGTAAAGGACGAGAATGGATAAGTGAACTTAGATATACTACCTAAAATAATGGGGGTAAAGGACATGACAACTTATTTCCATGGCCGGTTCAGAGGTGAAGACATGGAAGAAATTTTTGTAAAAGATATGAATTTAATCTGGTGTGAGTTCCGCGGGAAGATATATCGTCTTAATCTTAAGCTTCCAATATTCAAAAAAAAAATATTGTAACGTTTATGCATTATATATATATGTTACCAACAAAACAAAAATATCTTTAAATACCATTCCAATGATCAAATCCTTTTGAACCTATCTTTCAAATACGTTTGGTTATCTGAACTCTAAATCGAACAGAACCGAGTTTTCTGTTAACCTTTTTTTTTTTTTGTCGACAATGATAATAAATATTCTGTTAACCTTTCTATCTCACTCTATTTTAAAAAGCCAAATCTACATATTAAAAAAGACCATTTGCTTATAAATGTACCTTATAATATTCCCTAGTGGCAATTAAACATATTCAAACCTGACTAGATCAATTGACTTAGTCATAAAACATTGACATGAGAGTTGATAATGAAGTAGTCTCTCTACACATATCCATGGCCTTGTCACAAGTTAAAAAGAGTTGGTAATGTTGCTGCTTCTCCTTAATCTTTGAATCAACTCACTAATCTTGCATCCCAAGAAAGAATCTGTGAAAATGGCTATGGCGAGTTTGTATCGACAACCTCTTCGGCCTCCAGCGATTGACTTTTCTTCTGCAGAAGGAAAGGTATGGATCAAGATTGATCTTATGTTGATTCACATAAGAAGTTTCAGACAAGTCAAAGTTTTTTTTTTTTTTTTTTTGTAGAAAATATTCAAGGAAGCTGTTCAGAAAGACACAATGGAAGGATATTTCAGTTTGGTTTCTTATTTTCAAACGCAGCCTGAACCTGCGTTTTGTGGTTTAGCTAGCCTTTCTTTAGTCTTGAATGCACTTGATGATTCTCGTCGCAAATGGAAAGGTATTGTTGGAATCTGATTATTGAAAAATGCAAAATATATTTATTTGTCAAAACTGATCTTTAATTTTAATGAGAAATTACAATTCAAAGTTTGTAGTTTAGAAAGAATATAAAACATGCAAAATTTGACCAATTGTCAAAATATGGATTTTGTTTCACATTTAAACTTTGGTAAAAATATTTTTGCATTCTAATAAGATTTAAAACCTTATGATCAGTTATAGAGAAAAAACGCAAACACATGAAAAATCAAGCCTGAGTTTGTATTCTGATTCGGGTTTGGTCAGTTTGATCCAATATATTAATTTCTCCTCTTTAATTTTAAAATAAATTCAAAGTTGTTATTATTCCTTTTGATCACTGCTCACATTTATTCTATTAATTGAATATAATTATTGTCCATTGTTAAAAATAGACAATAATTTCATTTTAACATTAAAGAAAGATTATTTCGCCTCTGTAGATCTCATTCCTGATTCATGTATTTGTATTATTTTTTTATACAATAGCGTTCCTACAGATATTACACGCACACACAGGGATTTGAACCCGGGTCACAAATTAAGTACAAACCATTAGGGTACAAGCAAATATGATGAATCAATGTTGGAAGTGGTTTGATGAATCACATTATTTTTGTTTATAGGAGAATCATGGAAGTGGTTTGATGAATCAATGTTGGACTGTTGCGAACCACTTGAAGTAGTGAAGGAGAAAGGTATTTCATTTGGGAAACTTGTATGTTTGGCTCATTGTTCAGGAGCAAAAGTTGAAGCTTTCCGAACAAATCAATCAACAATTGAGGATTTCCGAAAATTCGTGATAACATGTTCGAGTTCTGAGAAACGTCATATCATCTCTGCATATGATAGAGGAATCTTTAAACAGGTTACCATTTATTTTACCAAGTTACCATTGATTCATATGTTCACAGTCCTGGGCAAACGGATCGGATTATTCGGATCGAATCGGTAAAAAACAAAATAGATCGGTTTCGGGTTAATCAGATATGGGTAAATAAAAATCGGTACAATTATTTTTAATTTGGGTCTATTTAAAATAATTAATTTATTTAGTTTGTTCGGATTATTTGGATTAAAATTTGATGTTTGAGTTAAAATTATATAATTTAATAAAATAAATCGAGTAAACTATTTTTTTGATCCGATTAATCTATTTTTTACATGGATCCAATCCGATTAAACCATGATCTAAACCGATTAATCTTAATTTTTTTTTCGGATCATTCGATAAATTTTAAAATTTCCGAACAACCCAATTTCTGAATAAATCGATCCGTTTAATCCGATTAACCCGTTTGTCCATGATGAATATATTGTTATCTAAAACAATAATATTTTATATATCACATAGACTGGATCTGGTCATGTTTCACCTATTGGTGGATATAATGGTGAAAGAGATATGGTTTTGATTCTTGATGTTGGCCGTTTCAAGTATCCTCCTCATTGGGTTCCTCTTAAACTTCTTTGGGAAGCCATGGACAGTATTGATCTATCAACCGGGAAACGAAGAGGGTACTCTTATTAACCTAATCTTCTTTTATGTGTTTCCTTAGCTTCTAAACTATAACTCTTATTTACAGGTTCATGCTTGTATCTAGACTCCACAAAGATCCAGGATTGCTCTATACTCTTGTATGTTTAACACAATAGAGAATCTTGTTTATGTTTGTGATTAGCTGATTAGGCATGGCTAAAAACTAACCATAACTATATTATGTTTTTAACCATAATAAGATCGTAACCGTAGAAAATAATTAATAACTATAATCATCGTAGACAATATATTAGTTATGGTTATTAATTTAATATTAGTTATAGTTTACTCATTATTATCAAACTGTAACCATAATAAATAACTAATATTTATAATCGTTAAACCGTTAAAATACATTATTTATGGTTAATCATAAATTATATGTAGTTTTAGGGTTTAAAAAAAAAATCATTTTATTTGTTGTTTTATATTTTTAATTACATGTTTGGTAAATTTTACATTTTTATCTATATCATACTATTATTTTGACCAATCAAATAAAACTAAATAATATTAATGACTGATAAAATAATTAAAAACTTAAGAATTTATTAATTTTTTTAAAAATGTGAAAAATTCAAAACAACAATTATTGTGAAACAAAGAAAATATGATGTAAAAGTAATATTAAAACTGTAGTCTTTTTTATAATAAAACAAGATGTATATATAATCAATTATTTTGACTTGACGGATTTAGGTTTTTGTTTTCTTGTTCAGAGTTGTAAGGACGAAAGCTGGATGAGTATAGTAAAGTATTTAAAAGAAGATGTTCCACGTCTTGTAAGTTCACAATATGTAGATACTATTGACAAAATCTTATCACTTGTCTTCAAGTCACTTCCTTCCAATTTCAACCTATTCATCAAATGGGTTGCTGAGATCCGAAGAACTGAGGATGCTAAACCAAATCTTAGCACAGAAGAGGCATCTAGGCAAAAGCTAAAGGTATTTGAATACAATTAATGAATAAAAGTATATATAATGGAAAAATATCAAAAATATCATGGATTTTTAAATTGTAGAAAATAAACTATTTATTTTGTGTTATAATAATAATAATCAAAAATAAAATGATGAAATTGTGTCGGCCAATAACGAAGTTTTGTTGACTAGGTCAGTTTAACTTTGTCGTTAACTGTCTAGTTAACGCCGAAGTTATAATGGTATAATCAGCAAAATTTCGTCATTTAATTTTTGATCAACACTCAACTTGATAATTAGTATTAGGCTTTGGCGTTCGGTTTTAGTTTGGTTCTTCGATTTTTCGGTTCTATGCATATAAAAATCATTTAGATATTTTAAAAATTGGCTTCGGATTCGTTTCAGACACAACATGAATTCCTGATTTATTTCCCACAGTTTAAAAATCCATGATTTTTTTTACATTTTTCTATTTTTATTTGCATATAATCGACAATGTTTTTGACATTTTTTTCATTTTTATTTTAATTTTGCATATGACCTACCATTTTTAAAAATTTACTTTAATTTGCATATGATCTACTTATATCTCTCTCGTTTATTGATTGCAGCGAGATGAATTAACAGAAGTGCATCAAACTGAACTATACAAACACGTCAGCAAGTTCTTAACCTCTATTGGATATGAAGATAGTCTCTCATATGCAGCTGCAAAAGCTTGTTGCCAAGGAGCTCAAATCTTATCTGGAAACTTATCAAATGACTTCTATTGTCGCCAAACTTCTGTGAAATCTATCAAAGGTCCTACTGGGATGGAGGAAGCCACGGTGATCACCGGAGTAGTGGTTAATGACGGTAATGAACAAAAGGTTGACCTATTGGTTCCGTCAAGCCAACCTATAATACCCAAAGGCTCTGAGTATGGTTCAGAGGCAAAGTACCCTGATGGTAACGATGTGTTCACTGTGCTATTGTTGGCTTTACCTCTACAAACATGGTTAGGAATCAAAGATAAAACTCTTCAGGAGAAAATGAAAACACTTGTTTCCGTTGGTGGACTTTCCACGGTGCAACAAGAAGAGGTAACATAAAGGGTTGGGCATTCGGGTAAACAGGACGGGTTTGGGTAAAATCCATGCGGTTTAGGTATATCAGGTTTAGGAATATAGTACCTAATAGAAATTTTTTATCGGATTCGGATTCAGGTACAGGGTCAGTTTCGGGTAAGAAAATATTTTTAAAAAAATTTAACTAAACTTTCACAGATATAACTAAAAGTTTTAGAATAATTTAATTATTTAATTATTTGCATATCTAATTAGATTTCGGGTTTTAACCGACGGGTTCAGATTCAAATACGGTTTTTCGGGTTTAGGAGTCTGGCACCAAATGGAATAATTTTCCAGATTAAGATTCGGGTAGTATTTTTCGGATCGGATTCAGATCAGGTACTTTCGGGTAGATTATTTTGCCCAGGGTTAGGTAACATACCTAATCTTCACTATCATTCATAATCACAACACACTTTGAATTGAATCTATGTTTACAGGTATCTTATCTTCGACGACAACTTATTCTACTAAAACGATGCCAAGAGAACAAGGAAGAAGAAGACCTAACTGTTCCTCCCAATTAACCTAAACACTAATAATGATTTTAAACTATATTTGCAAAGAGTGAGATTGTTCACATACCTAAAACACCAATTTCAAATAATGTAACATAACCAAATCTATATATAACTTATTAACCATAAACATACACTAAAAGTATACCTTTTTTATCACCATTCCAAAGATCGAATCCTTCGCAAAAGCTGAGGTTGCTTCTGTGGTTTCATCTCAACAACAGGAATCACAAACTCCATTAACTTCTTATATCTCTCTTTCTTCTTCTCTTCAATCTCTTTAGAAAGTAACTCATTCTCTTCTTCAAGCTTAGTAGCTAAAGATTCTAACTCAACTTGATAAGCTTGTTTCCTTTCTCTAGACCTAGCAGCAGATTCACGATTCTTAATCATTCTTCTTTGTCTTTGTGCAGCTGCTTTATCTAATGGTTCAACTATAACTCTAGCTCTCTTACCTCTTGTTCCACCTCCATATACATCTAATCCATTACCAAATCCAACTATTGATCCTTCTACTTTATCAATCATCTGAAATGGATTATGAGGCTGTGACGGTGGCGGTGAATGATCAAATCTGTAATTCGTTGTTGGGGGAGTAATCTTCACATCTAATTCCTCCGCCGTCGTTGATGTATCTTCTTCCACAGCAGCTTTAGCTAAGAAATCTTCTAATGTCATTATCTCTTCTTGTGTTTCTTCCTTCATACCTTTCCCTTCTCCTGTTACCATCTCTCTCCAAACCTCATCAACACTCTTCACGCCACGTGTTGTTGTCTCTGTTTCTTCGCCTTCGTTTGTTGTTATTGCCATTGGTGTTGGAGGAGAAGCATCTATCAGAGTAATTGAAGTATTTAGGATTGAAGATTCAGTTATCGGTGGATCTGATGTGAAATTATCGTGTAGACTACCTTCCACCGTCATCGTGTTTGAACTGTAACCGCCAGGTATGGGATCTCGCCTGAACTGGTGTGGTCTTATAGAGGAAGAAGAAGAAGTTATACGACGAGATAGATCCGAGTTTCTAGAATTTGAAGAACGCATTAACTTGAAGGACGCCATTTTTTCGAATAAGTTTGTTTCTCCTTCCTCTCTCGCCGGAATCGGATCGGTGACTTGGCCAATTTTAAACACAAATCAGAAATCGCGAGATTTTAGGTTTTTTTTCTGGTGTAATTTTTTTTATTCATAAGGATTTTTAAAAGCTTGGACATGTGGAGCGTGCATTTACACGCCCTAGATTTTTCATAACGGATAAGATTTTTAATGTTATTAGGAGCGCGTGGGAAACCAAACCAAACCACAGTTTGGATTGAAGAAAAGCTTAGCTGAATGGTTTGCTTATAGATTCTGGTTCGGTTTGGTAATTGGTTCAATGGAACCCAAATCCGCCGGGACCTAATTTTTGTTAAAAGTGAACAATCAGAATCTGTTTAAAATCAATTTAAACCGAATAACCTATTATACCGAACCGTTTAACCTGTTCTAGCCGAATGCCCATGGCGAAATCAGATAAATTGATTATGTAAAAGCCAGGCACGCCGCGAGCTCGCTCTGGGACCTCGCCGGAGATGACGGTAACTCATTCTCACAGATTCTCAACGGCGACTAACTCCATAAACATAAGTTTGCTTTCAAAACAAATAATTCAGCTAGGACGAACCAACCACAATTCCGATTCCTTTACAGAGATCAGTCATCAAAGTAAACTTCTAGTACAATCACTCGATGACTGCACTAATCTCAACCAAATCAAGCAAGTTCATGGTCATGTTATTCGTAAAGGTCTTGATCAAAGCTGTTACATTCTCACAAAGCTAATTCGCACTCTCACAAAGCTCGGTGTTCCCATGGATCCATATCCTCGCCGTGTAATTGAACCAGTTCAGTTCCGGAATCCATTTCTATGGACGGCTGTGATTCGTGGATATGCGATTCAAGGTAAGTTTGTTGAAGCTATTTCTATGTATAGATGTATGAGGAAAGAAGAGATTACGCCTCTTTCTTTCACTTTCTCGACTGTTTTGAAAGCTTGTGGATCCGTTAGAGATTTGAATTTAGGTCAACAGTTTCATGCACAGACGTTTCAACTTAGAGGATTTTGTATAGTATACATTGGGAATACAATGATCGATATGTATGTTAAGTGTGGATCTATTGATTCTGCACGTAAAGTGTTCGATGAAATGCCTGAACGAGATGTGATATCATGGACTGAGCTTATTGCTGCGTATGCTAGAGTTGGGAATATGGAATCTGCTGTTGAACTGTTTGAAACCTTGCCTACAAAGGATATGGTAGCTTGGACTGCTATGGTTACAGGGTTTGCGCAAAATGCTAAACCTCAAGAAGCTTTAGAGTACTTTCATAGAATGGTGAAATCGGGAATTCGAGCTGATGAATTCGCTATTGCTGGATTTATATCTGCTTGTGCTCAGCTGGGAGTAAGCAAATACGCTGATCGAGCTATCGAAATTGCTAAAGAATCTGGGTATTCAGCTAGAGATAACGTTTTTATCGGGTCTGCATTGATAGATATGTACTCAAAATGCGGAAATGTAGAGGAAGCAGTTAATGTGTTTAAGTCTATGAACTATAAGAATGTTTTCTCTTATAGTTCAATGATCCTCGGTCTCGCTATGCACGGACGTGCTCAACAGGCTTTAGATCTGTTCCATTACATGGTAACACAAACTGATATAAAACCAAACACAGTTACATTTGTTGGTGCCCTTACGGCTTGCAGCCACACAGGACTCGTTAACCAAGGTCGTCAAATATTCACATCTATGAATCAATCATTCGGCATTGAACCAACCCGTGATCACTATACTTGTATGGTTGATCTATTAGGTCGTGCAGGACGGTTACAAGAAGCCCTTGAGCTAATTAAATCCATGTCGGTCGAGCCACACGGAGGCGTATGGGGTGCTTTACTCGGTGCCTGTAAGATCCATAAAAATCCAGACATAGCAGAGATTGCTGCAAAGCATTTGTTTGAATTAGAACCAAACATTATCGGAAACTATATTTTGCTCTCTAACGTTTACGCTTCAGCTGGAGACTGGGACAACGTATTAAGAGTACGTAAACTAATTAAAAGCAAAGGTTTAAAGAAGACACCTGCGGTTAGTTGGGTTGTAGATAAAAAAGGTCGGATTCATAAGTTTTTCCCAGGAAACATGAACCATCCGATGTCATTTAAGATTCAAGAAACATTAGAAAAGCTTGTAAAGAGACTAATAGTATTAGGGTATAAACCAGATTTAAGCTCTGTGCCTTATGACATAAGTGAAGATGCAAAGAGGTTGATACTGATTCAACACACTGAGAAGCTGGCTTTAGCGTTTTGTTTACTGAGTATGAGTAGAGATTGTAAGATAAAGATAATGAAGAATTTGAGGATGTGTCAAGATTGCCATATGTTTATGCGTTTGGCGTCAGAAGTTATTGGGAGGGAGATTATAATGAGAGATAATATGAGATTCCATCATTTTAGGAGTGGAACTTGTTCTTGTGGTGAGTTTTGGTGAGAACCTGAGATATACATACCAGTTTTGATCTCTTGAATTTTTTTTATGTATAACTAATTATAGTATAATATCTATAATTATTAATTATAATTTAATATTTTAATATATAAACACGTTGGAATCAAATTGGATTATATGATTCTTGTGAATGCCAGAACAAAACTTGTATTTATGATGTTTTTACGACGCAGATATTCTTCAGGCGATAGTTTTGCATATACGACATTTTCATTATGGTTAAGTTTTTTCGTAACATTAGAATATTCAACGGATAGTTACGTAGATACAATACTTTTTATGATGGAAAATTTTTTTTCGTAAATCGAAACAGTGAAGCACAATTCTATTGTGCACACTGAAGCTTCTAGAAATTTTTTTAATCATTTTAATCTATAGTAACTATATTCTCCATTTTTAAAACACCCAATTTTGTATAAAAGCTTTTAAATTCTTAGGACCTGCGCTTAACAGATTGTGTTGTTTATTAAGTAAAGTCCGACCATTCTCTCTGCGCAATATCCTCATTATTCTTCTTTACTATTATTTTCACCATCTTTTTGCAAATTTAATAGAATGACTTTTATGATCAACAACAAAAAGATGTTTGATAACTCTTGGTCTACACAAAAGAACCGAAAATGGTATATTCGTAAAATGCTAGTGGATCGAAATTTCAAGTGTACGTTATCTTTGTCCTAATCTACGTGGAAAACTGCGTGCCGTTTTTGTGAACAGACAAACAACAAACAGTGTATTTTAAATTAACCTAAACGGCAGAGATAAATCATTGATGGGGCCCAATTCTACGGAAGTCAAACAAAACGCACCGTCGCTGCAGATCCCACTACTTCCTCCTCTTTACGCCAAATGAACCAACATTGAACAGAGTCAGAGCACAACAAAGGCACGAAAGCTTAAGAAAAATCTCAAATTCCTGAGAAAAATCGAGATTCGTATGATTAATAAGGTTACATATCTATTAATCTTATACAAACTTCATATGAATTTGGAATTGCTGTTTTTTTTCCTTCTCTTTCAAGATTACTTTGATGTTTTGAGTTTTCTTCTGATCTAGATGTGTTGAATTTTATCATATTTGACTTACAATTTTGATAGATCTCTTGTTGTTTGAATTTTGATTCGATTTAAAGTGTTTAGCTGAGTTCTTAAGCTTAATCGAAATTATCCTATTTCGAAGAACACTGCTATTTTAGATTTGGAATTAAGATTTTTTATCTGCTTGGATTTGATTTAAATTACAATGCCCACTCTAATGATTGAAATACAATTCATATTTTGCAGTTTAAGGGATTAAACTTCAATCAGGTTTTAAATGTTTGATGATGAAATTCTAGAAGATTAATAAAAAACAATGAAGCGTTTTGTTTACATTAACGATGATGAAGCTTCTAAAGAGCTTTGTTGTGATAATCGTATATCTAATAGAAAATATACGTTGTGGAATTTTCTTCCTAAGAACTTGTGGGAGCAATTCAGGTGATGAATGATGATTCAGTTTTGATATATGTTTGTAATGCTATAGTGTATTTGATCGTCTTCTCTAATCGAAATGTTATATCTCTTTCTTTTTCTTCTTCAGCCGGTTTATGAATCAGTATTTTTTGTTGATTGCGTGCCTTCAGCTCTGGTCCCTTATTACCCCTGTAAATCCTGCAAGTACATGGGGTCCGTTAATATTTATATTTGCAGTATCAGCTTCTAAAGAAGCTTGGGATGATTATCACCGGTATCTATCAGATAAGAAAGCTAATGAGAAAGAGGTTTGGATCGTCAAACAAGGGATCAAGAAGCATGTATGAATCACTTTTTTGCAAGTTTTTCTTTTCGTTATTGAATTTTTATAGGTGATATTTTTTTGGTTTATTTGTATTACTATTTTGGTTGTAGATTCAAGCACAGGACATACAAGTTGGCAATATTGTTTGGTTGCGTGAAAATGATGAAGTTCCTTGTGATCTAGTTTTGCTTGGTACCTCTGATCCACAAGGTGTTTGCTACGTAGAGGTAGACTTCTCGTCTTGCATGTTATTGGTTTATGCTACAATTTTGTTTCCATCTCGATGCTGATAACTTTAATTGAGTACTTCAAATGCGTTAAATGTGGATTCATATATGCAGACTGCTGCTCTAGACGGTGAAACAGATCTCAAAACAAGAGTCATACCCTCAGCGTGCGTAGGAATTGATTTAGAATTGTTACACAAAATGAAAGTAAGGCTTCTTGTAGATAATCATATCATTCCTGCTTTACCATAAACAGGTTTCAAGTTGAGCATCTATGTTTTCAGGGTGTGATTGAATGTCCTATTCCAGATAAGGATATTCGAAGATTTGATGCAAACATGCGCTTATTTCCACCATTTATTGACAATGATGTCTGTTCTTTAACCATAAAAAACACTCTTCTTCAGTCATGTTACTTGAGAAATACAGAGTGGGCTTGTGGGGTATCTGTTTATACAGGTAATATTTTCTTATAAAAATGTTTTTTTTTTTGGGTTTTGAAATTGATTTCTAACTTTCAGGATGATGCATTCTCAATAACTATGGTCAGTGGTATGATTTTAGTTGATCTTGATAAATGCTTCAATGATTTGTTCTATTTTTTATAGGCAATCAAACTAAGCTTGGTATGAGTAGGGGTATCGCTGAGCCGAAGCTTACCGCTATGGATGCAATGATTGATAAATTGACTGGAGCAATATTCGTTTTCCAAATTGTTGTTGTTATGGTATTAGGCATAGCTGGAAATGTTTGGAAAGATACAGAGGCAAGGAAGGTTAGATTCCTGCCTAAGCCTTATACATTGTCATGTTTATAATAAGTACTATAAGCTTTTTTTTTATGATTGGCGCAATTCTAAGTATCTGAACTTGGTTGTTTGTCTTTTTACAGCAATGGTATGTGCAGTATCCAAAGGAAGCACCGTGGTATGAGCTGCTTGTAATCCCTTTGCGGTTTGAGCTACTATGTTCCATCATGATACCAATCTCCATTAAGGTAATTCTAACTTCCTTGTTATACTATGTGGAAACTCGGGTTGCACTCTCGTTAGCTCTGAAGTAGCATATCTGATGCATAATTTAGAAGATGATGTATATTGGGATCACAACAGGTGTTAATGATCATTTTTTATGGAAGAAAATTGATCTGGAACATAACAGATTTTATATAAAACTGGCATGCCTGTTTCTGCTAAACATATGGTTGATGTAATGTGTCAGGTATCTCTAGATCTTGTTAAAGGTCTTTACGCAAAATTTATAGAATGGGATGTGGAGATGATAGACCAAGAGACTGGTACAGCATCTTATGCGGCAAAGTAAGTTCAGGATAAAGGCAGAATACCTCAGATTCACCTGCTTTGAACATGTTGATTTTCTAATTTTCTTGCTTTATCTGTGTTTTTGTATGGCCTTCTATGAACATGTTAATTTCCTAATTTTCTTGCTTTATCTGGCTTTTTGTGTGTGGCAGCACAGCAATAAGCGAGGACCTTGGGCAAGTAGAATACATTTTGACCGACAAAACTGGGACCCTGACAGACAACAAGATGATATTTAGAAGATGCTGTATAGGTGGCATATTTTATGGGAATGAGAATGGAGATGCTTTAAAAGGTTTCAGACTTTGTTTTCTTGTGTTTTATGTAGTCAGCTTTATGCCAACCCAATTTGTGTTGATAATACTGACCTATATGTTATGTAAGCCTCCACATCAGTGAGTATGCATCAAAAGTATTGTTTCTTACTTATCTTGATTTATCTGTCTGATCAGATGCACAACTTCTTAATGCCATCGCCAGTGGCTCTACAGATGTCATCCGATTTCTTACGGTTATGGCTATATGTAACACAGTTATACCTGTGCAAAGGTAAATTCCAACTTCTTGAAACTTTGCAATTTTCATCATACATCATTTTTTTTTTGCATTCAAGCTGCGAAAAAAACTTTGTAGATCGTGTTTCAGTTGGGCATATTTATTCCTTTTGGCTAGTGATTTTCATTTTGTTAATTTTATGGGGATTTCCATCTGACAGCAAAGCTGGAGATATTGTATACAAGGCTCAATCTCAAGATGAGGACGCTCTTGTTATTGCTGCAGCAAAGTTGCATATGGTCTTTGTCAGAAAAAATGCCAATCTTCTAGGTAATAGTCATCTCATTTCAGTTTACTGTCCATGGAATCTGTACCTAAAAAATAGTTCTCCATTTTTGTTTCCTCTTTATTGAACGCAGAAATTAGGTTTAATGGTTTGACGATTCGTTACGAGGTACTGGAAATTCTGGAATTCACTTCTGATCGAAAAAGAATGTCGGTGGTTGTGAAAGATTATCAGAATGGGAAAATTATTCTTTTGTCAAAAGGTGCAGATGAAGCAATCCTTCCCTATGCATGTGCTGGTATGTGAGCTTATTTATTATCAATACGAGACGTATAAGTAGTAGTCGACTGAATGTTCTCAAAGCGTTTTATTCTCTACAATGTTTTCAGGTCAGCAAACACGAACTATTACTGATGCTGTAGAACACTATTCCCAGCTGGGGCTCCGGACATTGTGTTTGGCTTGGCGTGAACTGGAAGAGGATGAGTATCTAGAGTGGTCAGTGAAGTTTAAAGAAGCTAGTAGTCTTCTGGTTGATAGGGAGGTAACTGAATATGACTAATTTAAACTTAAAGCTTAACTGGCTGAATCGATGCACATGATTGCCTCAAAATGATGTTTTTTATTTCTCATGTCACAGTGGAGAATTGCTGAGGTCTGTCAAAGATTAGAACATGATTTTTATATTCTAGGGGTCACTGCAATAGAAGACCGCTTGCAGGTAAGTGTCCAGGACATAGAGATGTTCACAATGTAATATAAATAGCAGAGGACTATCTTATATAGTATTGCCTTATTTTCTTAGGATGGTGTACCAGAGACAATCGAAACACTTAGAAAAGCAGGGATTAACTTTTGGATGCTTACCGGAGATAAGCAGAATACAGCTATACAGATTGCACTTTCGTGTAATTTTATCTCCCCAGGTAAGTTGGGATCATTTCATTTTCTGTTATGTGTTAGAAAAGTTTGCCTATTGCTACTTATCATACTTTTCTACCATAATGATATTTATATCAGAACCTAAAGGTCAACTTCTATTGATTGATGGAAAAACTGAAGATGGTGTTTCTCAGACGTTAGAGAGGGTTTTGCTTACAATGCGAACCACAGTTTCAGAACCTAAGGTTTCTCTATCTAAGCTAGACTCTTTAACTTTTTCTATCACCTTTACCAGATAATAATTTTATGGATCATATAGGACGTGGCATTCGTTATTGATGGTTGGGCTCTAGAAATTGCTCTTAAACACCATCGCAAGGAATTTGTTGAATTAGCTATACTTTCTAGGACAGCCATATGTTGTCGTGTCACACCTTCGCAAAAAGCTCAGGTACCACCTCCCAGTATTAGTTGCTATTGTTTCTTGACATGTATCTCTGTTACCAAATGGCCTTTCATTGCTCACCTTATCTTAACATTACAGTTAGTTGAAATCTTAAAATCATGTGATTATCGAACACTTGCAATTGGTGACGGTGGGAATGATGTAAGAATGATACAACAAGCTGATATCGGAGTCGGCATTAGTGGAAGAGAAGGGCTACAAGCAGCAAGAGCTGCAGATTATAGCATTGGAAGTAAAGAGTGTTCGAAATATTCGTTTCCTTTATATAAAGTTAAAGATACATATCATTATAACTTGTTCTTGAATGGGCTGATCATTTGGTTGCAGGATTCAGGTTTCTGAAAAGACTGATTCTTGTTCATGGGAGATATTCATATAACAGGACAGCGTTTTTGTCACAGTACTCCTTTTACAAATCGTTGTTGATATGCTTCATCCAGATTTTGTAAGTTTTTATTATCTATCTCCTCAGTAAATACCGTATTGAATTCAATTCATGAAAATACTGACCAAACAGAATCTACGCAGCTTCTCGTTTATTTCAGGAGTTTCTGGAACCAGTCTTTTTAATTCGGTTAGCTTGATGGCTTATAATGTTTTCTACACCAGTGTACCTGTTCTTGTTAGTGTAATTGATAAAGATCTAAGTGAAGCAACAGTAATGCAGCATCCTCAGATTTTGTTTTACTGCCAAGCTGGAAGGTATGTTGTTGTCATGGGATAGGTTTATTCTTTTGTTTAATCTCTGCTTAGGTTGCACTAAATTTGAAGTTAACTGTTCTGTTCAATTCAGGCTTCTCAATCCAAGCACATTTGCAGGATGGTTTGGCCGATCCCTTTTCCACGTGAGTACATCTTAAACCTACTCAATTGAGTACATTTCTTCAGTACATTAAATCCGAATTTACATTTTTTCCTTATTCCCATTAGTTGGGCATTCGGGTAGTAAAGCTCGTTCGGGTATATCAGGTTTAAGACTATAGCATTAGAATTTTTTTTCGGATTCAGTCAGGGTTCGGATTCGGGTTCGGGCTCGGGTATATCGATTATCGAGTTTAGGACTATAGCATCCTATAGAATATTTTTTTTCGGGTTTTGGTACAAAATATTGAAAAAGAAAATTTGGTTAAGTCTAAATAAATTTTAATTAATTTCTTACAAATATAAATAGAAGTTTTGGGATATCTTAATTATTTGTATAATATAATTAGATTTCGGGTTTGGATACGAATTTTTTGGGTTTAGAAGTATATCATCTAATAGAATAAAACCCATTTAGATTCAGGTATATTATCGAATTTAGGAGTGTAACACCCAATTAAATATTTTTTCGGGTTCAGATTTGGGTAATTTTTTCCGGATCGGATAGATTCTTTTGTCCAGGGCTAGTCTATAAATCTGAATTGCTGGGATTTAATTGCAGGCGATTGTTGTATTTGTAATAACCATTCACGCATATGCTTATGAGAAAAGTGAAATGGAAGAGCTTGGTATGGTAGCTCTCTCTGGATGTATATGGCTTCAAGCTTTTGTTGTAGCTCAAGAAACCAAGTACATCCTTCTTCTTTAATCTTATACACTTAAAAATATACATACATATTCACATGTACCAGAGATTGTCTCTAAAGCGTTTTATTCAATACAGTTCCTTCACAGTATTACAACACCTTTCCATATGGGGAAATCTACTCGGCTTCTATGCTATAAACTTTCTCTTCAGCTCCATACCATCATCAGGAATGTACACCATCATGTTCCGCCTCTGTTCACAACCTTCTTACTGGATAACAATGTTTGTAAGTAATCAAAACCCCTCATCAGTGTTTTTAAATCTGACCCGGATTATCTTATGGATCACCGGTTAACCAGACCGACCGTGGACTGATTTGGATGAACCAATCACCTATAAAACAATAAATATATATAACTGTATAAATATATAATTAAACTAATAACACATCACAACATAAAAATAAAATATCTATAACATATTATATATATTTTTATAATATTACAATGAATAATTGTAAATTGTAATATAACAATATTTAAAATATTATATTTATTTATAATAATATAAAATAAAAACTTATAACATTTATGAAATAACTTATTATATAATATAAAATACTAATAATAATTATAAATAAATCAAAACATAATAATTAAATAGTTATTTGAATCAAAAAATATAAAAA
>KE157353.1:21347-56864 GCA_000411055.1 Leavenworthia alabamica
TGTGGAGAATGAGCAAAGAAACAAACTTTTCTTTTACAAAGCTTACCATCTTTACAAGCTTCTGTACGGTAACGACTTGGATGGAGCCAACACTCAAAAACACCATGAGCGAAGCTGCATCTATCGCCACGGCTACAATCGCTGCCGTGTTGAAACTCAGAACAAACTTCACCGGTGTAGTAATACCGAAGAGGATCACGACGACGAGCTTTTTCTCCGGGATGAGAGAAAGGACAATTAGTCCAATCATGGCTACGGTTACGTGTACACAGTCGGATCTTGAATTCATACATACGAAAATGATCTCCGGCGTAAGGATCATCGGAGTCAGAGTCGTAACTATAGTCTTTATTGTTGTAGCGATGAGGACTTGAAGCCGATGACGGAGATTTTCGATGGCAAATGTACATGTCTACGTGGCCAAAAACGAGAGTTTTTGTTTGTTTGTTGGTTCGGAGAAAAAGCTACCATATTGTCTATATATATACGCAGTAGTGTGTATATATTGTGGAATGGTTAAGAGAATAGAGAGAAGAAGACCAAACCAAAAATAATAAATATGAAATATTAAGATGTTTTATAATCATTTGTAACAAAAATTTAATGTTTTGTTGGCTAATACAATGGTCTAATGTGTGACAGTTTTATGGAAAACAATGGTATGAAACATTCATTGTTATTTTTTATTATTGTATACTGGGCCGGAGATATCGTGTAACTAATATATTTATATTGTTTTTATGTTATTGTTAATCAAATTTCTGATGAAGGTAGTTTTGGATCATATATTTTTTTTATTTGAAAATATTTAATATTTAACTAACAATATTTTACCCAATGATAAAAATAAATATTTATTAATAATAAAAATAGCTATATTATGAGAATATGGTTAAAATGAAATAAAACAAAGAAATATCTTAAACATCATACTGAAATGGAGTAATCTTATCTTCTCTGTTGGCTATTTAAATTAGTTTTGGCTCATATACAAAATTTTACAATAAATTTAAACATGAAATATAATATACAACAAATGTTAACATTACATAAAAAAGAAATGTATAATATATATATGTATATATATACACACATATGTGAGCATTAATTTTAATATTCAGTGGAAACTTAAAATTATTTACTTATTTATTTGTTCAAAACAAACTATCTAATCCTAAAATCTGGCCCAAACAAAAAAATTCAAACAAAAAAGAAGAATCGAATTCGAAATAAAATATCCATAGTTAGTAAATTTTTCATACCCAAAATTCCGAATCAAAATCTAAATCAAATAAAAAACTATAGATATTTAAATAAGTATTCGAAATATAATTATATACCAAAATATATTAAATTTATTAATATTTATTTAAACTATAATTATAAATTCAAAAATATCAATAATTTTAACATTATAATAATTAAAATATTCAAAATAACTGAATATTTTAAAATTATTTGTTATCTGAATCATCAGGATATACCAAAATATCTTGACTTATACCACTCAATCAACTTAACACTCTTCACTTGTCTCAAATCTTTGGCATACCTTGATCTACATGACAACAGTTTAACACCAACGAGTGTTAATTCAGACATTGAGCTTCCAAACAACATGGAGACCTTAATCTTGTCGGAATGCAACATAAGTGTTTTCTCCATGTTTTTAAGTCTTTAAAGAAGTTAGAATATTTAAATCTCTCAAACAATTTAATCAAAAGAAACGTTTCGGCATAAATGCATGCTTGAATTGTGTATATGTTTTTAATTTATTTTTGGTTTAAGATAAGTTTCTAGAAGCAAAATTTATGACTCAATGTTTGCCAAAATGGTGACAAAATACAGTTAAACGATGCATATTAAAAATACGACATTTTAAATCCAATTAACAAGTGAAAGCATAAGACAGTGATCAAACTTTTCCATCACAAGTAATATGAACTCAGAGATTCTCTTTTGCTTAGCCATGATCTTGACATCACTAGTTTCCTTTTGTCTTTGTAGATTCTTTGTGGGAGTTGTTAGGAATCAACTTGGTCGTAGACTGATCTTTACGTTCTTGTTCTTTAATCCTTTGTCTCCATTGATGAAGAAGGGCTGATGCAGCAGTGACTATCTTACGGTCTTTATATTTTGTAAGTCCCTCAAGCCTTTCCACCATCCTCCTTGGTTTTTTAGGTTTTGGAGTGATGTTGAGTTTCATGAGTAAGGTGAGAGCATCAACACAGCGAAATGCCTCTTGTTTACCTAAAAGAACACCTTTAACGTTGGCAATGTCAGCAGCTTTCTTTGCAGATTCGAATAGCTCCACCATCTCCTCCACTTTTTTACTCTTAAAGGCTGCAGATTTAGGGTTTATAGAATCTTTAAATGGTTCAGTCTTCTGGGTTTGTGGAATGTTTTTGTGAGCCGCATCTCTTCTTGGAGGAGGAATTAGGGTTTTGGTTGTGACTTGACAATCTCTGTCTTTGATGTTCTGTCTTGAGTGGTGAGAGGTTGCAACAACAGAGTGCTCCAACTTTGTCTTCTTCATCTGTGGTGGCTTCTTCGAGGTAGCATCGTTGGAAGCTACACGTTTTCTCTTCATATGTAATGGCTTTAGATCGTTCGTTATCTCTTTCACTTCACAAGTCTCTGTCTTATTATTATTATCTTCTTTATGCTTCAATGCCATAGACTCGATCTTTGTCTTCTTTGTTTCATGAGTCAACGATCTCAGATCTTGTTTTGTAATCACTACTGCTTCAAGATTGAGAGAATGTGTAAGACTAGGTTTAAAAGAGTTGTCTCTTCCTTTTGCGTAGAGCATTGTCATCCAAGAATCAAATAAAGCATGAGCTTTTTCCCGGATCTTAGGGTTCCTATGACGTCTCAGTGTCTCCAGATTAGAAACTAATTCACACTGTTTAGTATCCATAACAGAGAAAGACATAGACTTCNTTTTGTAATCACTACTGCTTCAAGATTGAGAGAATGTGTAAGACTAGGTTTAAAAGAGTTGTCTCTTCCTTTTGCGTAGAGCATTGTCATCCAAGAATCAAATAAAGCATGAGCTTTTTCCCGGATCTTAGGGTTCCTATGACGTCTCAGTGTCTCCAGATTAGAAACTAATTCACACTGTTTAGTATCCATAACAGAGAAAGACATAGACTTCAAATGATTCAACGCTTCGATGCATCTCTCAACTTCAACGGGATCTCGTGAATTGTAAGTGGCCCTGATTGCAACAGTAACAAAATGAGATAAATCATATCTCTCTTTAGCAATCTTAACTCTCATCATATTTTCTTCCTTGTTGTTCTTCAGATGTGATCTTGTACTAATAGAAGAGGAAAATAGGGTTTTTTCACTAAGAAGATGAATTAAGGTTTTGACGTTCTTTGAAATAAGGGAGGGAAATATATAAGTGAATATTGAAAAGGAAATTATAGTTGTGTAGGACCCACATAAATCTTATAATTTTCCTTTTTCCTTTTTTCACATTAGATTCAAATTTTATGTAAAGTTGAGTACTTTTTTGTAATTTTTTGGAGTTAAATGTTACCCAAATGTTTTTTTTGTTTTTTTGACACGTGTCACATTCTCTGACAGATTACTCAATCCTCCTCCAATTATTGTATCAAAACTCCGAAGCTTTGATATAGCGGTTAGTGGAGGTACATTGGGGATCGTCTTAATTTTTTAAAATAAACACTATTTCACTATATTAAATCATACTTTCCAAGTATTTATAGTTTTTGTTCTGTATTTTATTTTAATTAATTGAATTATTTTACTTCATAAATGTTTTATAATCACATCATTTGTAGCTTTATATTCATGATATATGTTTGTAGTGCATAAATCACCATGTTGTATTATGCAGAGTACATCAAAGAGATCAAAAGTTAATTAAAATAAAAGTATATTAGATTTTTAAAAAACTAATAACTAAATTAGTTATTGTTTTTTGAATTATTAGTGAATAAAATTTAGAAATTATAAATAAACAAAATAGTAAGATTTCATGTGATTTATCAAAATATAAAAACGTTTCAAAGTAAATCAAAAATTTCAAAATAAACACATATATTTCAATAATAGTTTTTATAAGAATAATTAAGAATTTTAATGAATAACTCCAAATGTTGATATATTATTATAGATTTGAAGATATTTCCATACTGGATGATGAAAATCTCGAATTAGAAGAGTGTTTTGTATCTAAATTCAAATTTACAAAACAAAAATTAGAGTCATGTTTCACTAAGAAAGCAACTATTTTTTTGTGTTATATTTGATTTGTTTATAATATAAAAGTTTCACCATAATATAAAATTAGACCCTGACAAAAAATCAAAACCGAAAATATCAAAACCAAATTCAAACCAGAAAGAAAATGACTTCGAACCAAAAATGATAAAATATCCAAATGATTAGTAAATTTTTCATGCTCGAAAACTCTAATTCAAATCCAATCTAAACCCAAAAAACTATACATACCTAAATGGATACTCATATACATTTATGTATCAAAATATATTAACTTTATTAAGATTTATATAAATCAAATACCTAAACCAGAGTTATAAACTAAAAAATATTAATTATTTTAAAATTATAATAATTAAAATACTCAAATATTTGGATATTTCTAAATTATTTATTATCCGAATCGGATTATACCAAAGTATTTTCAAATTTTTACATACTAATTTTTATTTTCAGATTTTTAAACTTACTAATTGTTTAGAAACGAATCCGATATGAACCCAATCGGAGAAGGAATAATCGAAATCCAAAATTTTATATGGATACAAAATTTCTCTAATTTTTAAACCCGAATCCGATCGCATATTATCCAAACTCGAAGGGAGTACCTGAATGCCCAGGCCTACCCAAAATAATCTAAACACAAAACTTAACAAAACTAGGAAAACTTAATCTCGAAACTAAAACAAAATTATACCAACCTATCTTTACTTTATTGCTACATTCTCTAAACCAAAACAAACAAAAAAACTGAAAAATTAAACCTTTAGTCAAAATCAAAACAAAATATTCATAAATATACAGATTCCTATAACCTTCCAAAACAAATAAGTCCCTTCAATCTCCACGCTTAAACCCTGCACACCAAACATATAATATAATATTATATTATATTACTAAAGATTCAAACAAAATTTTTTTTTGCTTTACTATATAAATAATATATAATATGCTTTTATATACTTACTTGGAGCAGTCCATGCTAGAAGAGATAGGAAAGCTAAGATGTGTCTTGCATAGTAAAGGAAGCTCTTGGATCTTATCGGCCAACATTGGAGGTGTATAACCTCTAGTCATCATCTCAATACAATTACACAACAGCCTTGGATTCTCTTCTCTATGTTTTGCAATAATATTGAGTTTTACAATATGGACACAACACTTTTTATCAGGTTTGTAGTAATTACCTGTGAGAAACTCAAGACAATATGAAAAATAATCATATGTGTATGCACAAAATGGTACGTATGAATAAACCCTAATTATTAATCTAGTGTGATCTGAGATCATGAGAAGAAGTAGTAGTGAAAGCACTAATAATTTATCCATTTATAAACTTTGAAAATTTTAATTAATGTGGTTGATATAAAACTCTTGGAGTAGTATGATATATAACAAGGTTGATTATATTTAGGGTTTAGTGTTATTCATGTTTATATCATGAACTTAGTTTATGGTTTAATTTATGGTTGGGTTATCGTATACGTATATGTATTAATGAAAACAATATAAATCGAATGATCTAGCTAAGTAGGAGAACTTAAGACATATAATTTCTTTATTTTAAAATAATTGGAGGAAAGTTGAGCTTATTACAATAAATATAAATTTATAATAATTACACTAATTTATACTTATTACAATAAAGTATAAATATATATATATATATATATATACACACTATTCATCAGTAAAATTAAAAATTTATTTAAAAAATTTGGTCCTTCAAATAAATATTTAACTACGTTATATCCGGCGTTTAGCTTGGATGCATGATCTATAAATAAAATTTTATGACTGATTTTTAAACATTTATTAGATATAAAATATTAATATCATAACAACAAATATTGTTATATGATATCAAAAAACTACAATACGTTGCATTATATAGTGTTAGAAGAATAGATTAGTATAGTTTTACGTTATTTACTTTTATTAAAATTTTGAAATAGATTAAAATTGTAGAAATATACGTGATATTAAAAGATATTATATTTTGTGAATTAGTTGATTAAAATTTAATCGACTCTTTTACCCATAAGTAATTGATTAATAATTTATTTTTTCTACTAACATTTTGTAATTATACAATTTTAATGTTATTTTTTATAAATTTACCTCCCAAATATTAGCACAGAGTCTCTTTTATTTTCCATAATGGTAGATTGGTCAACGATCTTTCACACACAGACTTAACATCGTTGGTGTTACTTATCTCTCGTGTTCCTCACATTCTATACCTTTAATATCTTTAAATGTCTCTCTTGTTCTCTTTTTTTTTCCTTAATCAATGTCACAATGATTTTGCTTTGTTTTTTTTTTCAATTCATATCCTCCTTTTGTTTGATTCTAAAAAGCTTGCTTAGTAAAATACTAAACAACATCTACAAAGAGTAAAGTAAAAAAAGACTAAATGTCACAAATGTAGAACTCTAGATAAACTGAACTCATAAACCAAACTGATCATCATAATCTAAACCATCTCTTTATATTTTTTACATTGTTTACTGCACTTCCTTCAGGCTCCAAGTTTCTTTACTCAGTTTGTTTCGGCCTGTAAGCTATGATCTGAAGAAATAAACCAAGAAAAACAAAGTTTCAGAAACTTGAATCATACTTAGATAAAAACAAATGTATAGAAAGACACATGTCAATGTTATAAATGATAGGTACCAAATGTTGTTCATGGCTTGAAATGAAATCGACTTTGAGCTTCAACAATGTTTCATTGTCTTCTAGACTTTGCATCTCATCTTTAGATGATACTTCTGAAGCTGAAGTCACTATTGCCTGAGCTTCTCCTCTTCCTCTTCTTATCAACAATTCAACCTCTTCAGTCTTCGAATTCATTTGAACTGCCACAAACTGTTCAAAATCGAACAAAACACAAGTTTTTGTTACTGAATCACACTAAAGAGTAAGAGAGGTAGAGATGAGTACTGAACTTCCCGGAGCTGTTTTACAAGCAAAGTAGGTTGACAACAAAGATATGGCTGCGGTAATTCTGGTAAACATTGTGTATCCATTGAGACAAGCTTAAGATGAATATCAACCTGTAAGAGAAAAAGACAGAGTTAAGTTCAAGAAGAAGAGAATCATCGGTTTCTTTTCTTTGGTATAGGGCTGGGCATTCGGGTAAACATGTCGGATTCGGGTAAAACCCATTCGAGTTCGGTTATATCAGGTTTAGAAATCTAATATCTAATGAAATAATTTTGTCAGGTTCAGTTCAGATTCGGTTATGGATAAGGAAATATTGGGAAAAAAACAAATTTAACCAAATTTTTACAAATATAACTAAAAATTTTAAAATAATTTAATTATTTGTATATATATCTAGATTTCAGGTTTTAACCGACGAGTTCAAATTGGGGCACATGTTTTCGGGTTTAGTAGTCTAACAACCAATAGAATATTTTTTCAGATTCGGATTCAGGTAGTGTTTTTCAGATTCGGATCGAGTTTGGGTAGGTTATTTTGCCCATGACTAACCTCAACATTGTTGCCATCTATGTTGTTTCGTAGATATTCAACAAGTCGATTCACTCGAGCATTCCTCATACTCTTACTACTACTACTACTTCCTCCTGTTGTATTATTATTCCCATGTCTTGTGTTACTCCTTGTACCTCCTCTTCCCCAAGCAAGTATCTCTGGATTCCACACAAGCTCGGGAGGTTTGGTGTCTCTATTCACTTCTGTTTCTTTCTCTGCGCAGTTGTTGTTTGCACATGAAGAATAAGGGTGTTGTGATGAACGATTTGTAGACTGTTTTCTTCGTTTTCTCTGCCGGACTTCTGTACCACGCTCATCTGAAGACGAATCTTTATCTCTTCCGTTGTTGTTATTATCATCATCATGAGCTTCTGATGTGTTTTGTTGTTCTATGTTTCTGCAGTTCCTTCTCCTTCTTTGTGATCTCATTAACACTGCTGCTTCTTTACCGAAAGATCGTCTTTTCACAAGAGCCTCAGATTGTATTTGCGATATCTGAGCTATAGATGCTTGAATCTACACAAAAGCCATAACAAGATAGAAACATTATAACATTATTCACAACAGAGCTTGCCTTAGGTATCTGACCTTCTTATTACGAGCTTTTTCATCTTCATGAAAAGCCAATTCCTAAACCAAAAACAGGAAAAGCATTTAAGAGCCACTGATCTCTCAGAAATAAACAAATATGTTGATGAAGATGCATTTGACCTCTTCTTCATAACTATCAATATTTGTGAACAAAGCTGCAATAAGAGCATCAAAATTTGGGTCATCTCTTAAAGAACGACGACTTGCACAATGTTTCCGGCAAGCAGGACATTCATTGTTCCTGCAATAGCAGTTTCAGTTAACTTAACTTCATAAAAGACAACAATTATGGCTCGCAAGAGAATGAAATAGAAAGTACCATAGAACTAAAGCAAGAAAAGAAACCAGAACAACATATAGATAAAACCCGAAAGGTACTAGAACCATACCCCAATCTCATTGACTTATCAATACATTCACGGCAGAACCGGTGAAGACATTCCATTACAGTCCTTGTTTTCTTTATGATACCTGTACACATGAAAACAAGAAACTCGTATCAGCAAGACTTAGCATACTGCACTAATGGAACTTACAAATAAAGTGTCTGCAGGACAAAGAGAGAGTTAGTAACACATATTCTCTGCAAAGTATCTAAAAGATGCAACAACAAGCATGCCAGTATAAGAAAGTAACTACTTTAGAGCTATAGTACATAAGTTTCATTCTCATTAAGTACCTAGGCATATAGGACACTGCACGTCTTTACGGATTTCACCTAGATCAAGCTCCATAAACCTACAATGAAACAATCAAACAACAAAGACTTAAAAAGCTTGTTTATATAAAGAATTTAAGCTGATTGTAACATGACACTTCTAAATTCATAACAGTAATAGAAACTCAGAAGCATGAATGACAAAAACCATACTCAAAAGATGAATCAAGATAGAAACTTTAACAACAAGAGCTTAAAGGGTTGGTTTTGACTTTTTTGAGCAGTAATAAGAAACAACATGCAAGGAGAGCTTATGAAAAAATCATACTCTAATTGGTCTTCTGATGGACTTATCTCCTTAGAATCTGAAAACAAAGAGAAGAATCTAATGAACATACTCTCACGTATAATAGTGATTCTTACGTTTCCACGAGAGTAAAAAACCAAACTTTACCGTCTTGGTCTTCCTCCTCTGCATCGCCGTCACCATCTTCTTCTTCTTCTTTTACTTCATCTGTTTCTTTTTCATCTTCCTCTTTCTTGTCTTTATTATTATCCTTGTCGTCTGGATCCTGTTCATCTTCTGGGTTAAATCGGTGGCTTGGTTGGTCTTCGTCATCGGGAATCTCAGACGAGGAGAAGCTTTTCTTCAAGGGCATTGTAGGATACTGTAAAGGTCTATCTTCCACAAGCTTTCTCTCTCTCTCTCTACGTCGTTCTCTCTTCTTCTCCTTCTGTTTCCTTTGGTAGTTTGGTTCGGTGCTGATACAGAGAAGAAGGAAAAAAAAATGATTAGACAATTTGACAAATCGAACGAAGAAAAGGTGAGAAGAATTTTAACCTTTTTTTGCTTATTAATTTAATGTTATTTTATTTAATTTGATACTGAATTTTCAAAGTATAAATAAAAATTATTTATTTCTGCATAATATATGTAATTCTCAAATTTAATTTCAAGTAGTGTATCTGATAAAAAGAAAAGACAAAAAGGATTCTTATTCAATAGTTTCCAATTAATTGGCGAAATGGAGTTTATGTTCATTTATCAATAATCCAAGATAAATGATTGAAACAAAACATATGAATCATTTCAATTTTTGACCAATAATATTAGGCAATGTTCAAAAATTTGCTAGGCGGTATCTACACGCTCACTAGGGGACTAGCGCCTAAAAGGATTAGTCGGAGTCTAGGCGGGGCGGGGCCTAGGCGTTAATAAAATTTTGACATAGTTTAAAATATTTTATACTCCGATTTGCCCGATATACTCCGATTTATCCCGATTTNTTATATAAAAAATAATTTTTTTAGAACATAAATAAATAAAACTAAAATGTAAAAAAACTAAAAATATATTAAAAAATAAATCATAACTCAATACAAATGTTTATCTAAAATAATAAAAGTAAAATTCTATTAAGAGAATAAAAAACATAATAACCGTTTTTACATCGTTTAGGGTTTACATGAGCAAAATGTTTATAAAATTATAGTATATTTATATATATTACCGATTTTATGAAATTTATCCTATTTTTTTATCTTCTAAGATTTACTCCGAATTTTTCTGATTTGCCCGATATTATCCGATTTACCCCGATTTTTTTCTGATTTGTAGCGCATAATCCGAGTCCCCGAATTGAATCACCAAAATGAGTGAAATCGTAGCGCTTACTAACCGCTTAACGATTTTTCGGCCGATTAGTCCCCGAGTTAGCCGATTTTTAGAACACGGGATGTAATGAAGAGTTTTTAATTGGCATGAATAGCCAAAGATAGGCTTTTCTATGACTATTCGGATCCATCGATTTTTTTTATCCTAAAAAACAAATTATCTTGGACAAATGGATATATGAATCCAGTCAATATTTAAAACTAAAACTAAATCTACAATTGAATCCAAACGGTTAGCGGATATCCAATGTTCAAGAGATATCCGAAATTTATGAATCTGAATAAGATCCGTGTATGACAAAAATATGGATATGAATACGATACGGATGTGTAACACTCTTAGCCAAAAGATAATTAACATAATTAACTCCACTAAATATAACTACTATAAAATTTGAATTCAAAATGATACATTTAATTATAAAAATGACATTTATAAGGATTAATGATATATTTATTATTATCCATATTAAATGTAAAAATCATCAATAATTAAAACTAATCTTTTCATCTTATTCCAAATGCATAAATTTGAGCTACATATGTGATGAATAGAAGAATTGGACTCTCAAAAAGAAAATCTCACTAAATTAATAGAGATAACAAAAATCTCAAGAATTATGATATATATAAATATAATTGACAAAAATATCTATCAATAATAGAAAAAGATTTAACACACTCGAAAATATCAATATACATGAATAAAAGAAAGGAAAAGAGTTATAATCACTTACAAAACTAGATTTGTACTTGTAAATACACAGATTGAGTTTAAGAGTTTGTTAAAGAGAGATTTATGGATTTATAGATTTATGAACTTGTAGACCCTTTTCTTCGTTTTCTTTGTTCCGATACTTGAGCTATATATTTTTGAATCTGCATAATAAAAATAACAATATAAATAATAACAAAAATAGCTCCAGTGATAACAATCAAATAAGGTATATAAATAACACAGATTGGGTATATATCAATCTCTTTGTTACTACCATTTTCTTCTTCATTCAGATCCTTAACAAATATAAAATAAATAAAAAAGAGTCTATTAAGAAAACATAAAAAGAGTTTGGAAATTTGAAATAAGTTTTATTCACAACAAAAATAGATTTTGATTTAGGATAATAAAAGTGATATAACATTTAGTACCTAAACATATTCGACACTGCACTTCCGTACAAAATTCTTCCTGATTGATTTCTATAAATCTGACAATTAAACAACAAAGATCATTGATATATTTTATTACATGATATAATGAATATGTCTCAAGATAAAGTTAATAAATTGGCTAACTTCAAATGATATTTGTTACACTTACATACAATTAGAATCATTCATTAGATCAACATACACAACAGCTGTTTATAGTTAACTGGTGAATCTATCATTGGAAAAATACAATAAATATATTTTTAACCACTCTAATTAAATGGTTACATTTATCTATTTATTAACTATTCCAATAGAGTTGAAATAGAGTTTTTGAAAGAAACACAACATGCAAGCCCTGTATGATGCAGAATCAGATCTAACTGTTTGTTAAACTCAAGAAACTGAAATGGAAAATAAAAAATCTTACTCATCTGATTCGTCTTCTTAATTTGAATCTCGAAAATCTGAATAATAAAAATATAAAAAGAGAATCAGATCGATCACATGAACGAAAACACACACACATTTTTGTAGATTCACTATAAAAGTTTATCAATAAACCGTCGATAATTTCCGACGGTTTATTTTTGTCGGAGATACCATCACAAAAGTGAAATTTTCTTGTAGTGTAAACGTGATTTATAGTCCCATGAGTAAAAAACAAAACAAATTAACATGTTAGACATGTTGTTACTCTATATCATAGAATCCAAATATTGCTTCTCTTCTTATTTGTTTTGTAATATAGTTTAGTCACATAAGATAAAGAAACATGACTAATGAATTTAATAATGTTTAATAATGATGCTTCTGATTAATGATTTTAATTTATTGACAAAAACTGAGTTTGAATGAATTTAGGCTTTATAACCTATTGCCTATTGGAGTGCCAATTATTCAAAACAAAAGATTATGAAGTAATAGTAACGGTTGTGTAATTAATTGTGGTTGATAAAATGATAATTAATCTTAAAAGTATGATCTAAATAAAATTTTAATTTTTATATTATTATAATATTTTTTGTTTATGATTTAATGTCTTCATATTGAATTTGAAATTTGTTTTCCATGGAAGAAGAATTTGACATTAGTGTATCGAAAGAAAGCAAAACAAATCACATAAGTAATGGGAAAATTTGAAATCATCATTTTTAAAGAAATATGATCTAACTATTTGATAATAATTGTCAACAAGCACAACATCAAGCTCTTCTCTCCACATATTGTAACAAGTAAAAAGACATTTTCCAACATATTGCAACTTCTTGAAATTTTTTACAATTTATGAGATTCGAACTGATAATATAGAAGCCATAAACTTTTAACTAATAAGCTTCCTGACACTATTATAATCTATGTATACTAAATCAGCAGTCAATTAATAAAAAAAACTGCAACATTCTGCTGCTAACATCTATGCAAAATTATACTTTATATCATTACAATTTTTCTAAATTTTAGTAATTAACAAAATAACTATTTTAAATAAATAAAATAAAATAAATTTTTCTAAATTCTTCTTCATTATCGAATCATTGTGAGCAAGCCAATCTCTAGAACATCAAATCCTAGAATTAAAAGTATATCTAACTCGAAAAACAAAGCAACTTGCTGGTTTTGCAAGAAGGAAGGTCATCTCAGAAAGGACTGCTTTGCTAGGAAGACGAAGCTTGAAGCTAAAGGTCAAGGAGAGGCTGGTGTCATTACAGAGAAGTCGGTGTTTACAGAAGCACTGAATATGAATGATCAAAAAGACAAAGACAAGTAGGTTATTGACTCAGAATGTATACATATCACATGTCATCCAGAAGAGAATGGTTCACCGATTTTCAAGGAAATGACGCAACTATGATATTACTCGGAGATGATCACACAATAGAGGCTAGAGGAAGTGCCACATTTAAGAAGAAACCTCATCTCCACAGGTCTCTCCATAAACTTGGGTAAAAACATGAAGGTGGAGATGGTAAAGTTAGATTTCATAAGAATACTAAAACTGTTTTGAGTGGTAATCTAATAAATGGATTGAATATTCTTGATGGTGAAACTGTTATTATTGAAAGTTGAAGTGTTGTTAGTGTTGCGAATCACACAGCCGCTTAGGACATATGAGCCTAAACAACATGAAAATTCTAACAGGGAAAAGGCCTGTTACTAAGAACAATACAGATGATGCATTAGGTTATATACATGCAGACCTTTGGGGTCACCAAGCATGATTCATTCTATATCAGGTACACAATATTTTCTGTATATTAATTATGATAAAACTATAAAGGTTTGACTCTTGTTTCTGAAATCTAAGGATGAAACATTTAGTCAGTTTTGTGAATGGAAAAATCTTGTAGAAGATCAAATAGGCAAGAAAGTTAAACTACTTAGACTATCTACAATGAGGCCAGTTGAATGTTTGTAGTTTAAAATATAATTGAGTGTTGAATCCTAATGCATTCAACTAATGTTAACAAAATTCAACTAGTTGAATTAGAAAGTACGAGACACATGTTTATTTTATATTGGTTCAGTATTTTATTAAAAATAAAAGAAAAATTAAATAAATTCTAATTCTCTAGTCAGATTTTGCGTGTTTTTATCCACCCTTATATTTTAAACTCAATTATTTTATGATAAAACAAAAAATAATTATTTTTTTATACCAAAAATTCATCATTTTTAAACTCTATAAATAGAGATTTGTTTCATTTAATTTAGACTAAAAAATCTAGTTTTTTAAAAACAAAATGTTGAAATCTCCCACTTTCAACCCTAACCATTTTGAAGGAGTAATCGAAACTTTTCTTACATGAATACCGGAGACGGATGAGCAACACAAAAATTTTGAAGAGCCAATGGTGGCATCTAAGAATCCAGTAACATTTATCCTCGATAGTTCACATCCCTCATACGTTGGGATTAATCCCGGCTATTCTCCATCGATGGATCATCATGCTGACAGTGCGTTTGGCCAAAGTGTTAAAACTTCAACTGATGTCTTTGATCGCGTTACAGAGACCATAGAAGGTACTGCAATGTTGTTTCTATGTCTACTAATCCAGATGCCTATGACGATTATGAAGAACTGGAGTTTCAATACAAATCTCCAGAGGACGAATACCCAAATTATTGTCAAGAATACATGGAAGAGTTTGAGATAGATCACTAATTACCCAAATAATTAGAGAAATACTAAGTTTATAATAATAAATATTTAACATGCACTTATATTATGTTAGTAGTGAAAAAATGCGTATGAAATAATAAGTTTCCGAATTATATTATATGTTTTAATAAAAGTTAGGTGTGTTTAAGAAAAATTAAGTGTGTTTTTAATAAAATTATATGTTTTAATAAAAATGTAAGGTAGGATGTTGAAATTTACTAAACAAAACCACTATAGAGTGTAAAAGTAAAATGGATGTTGAATTATGAGGTGGATGAGAGAAAATGTGATGTGAAATAAACCGAAGAGTGTTGAATGTTGAAAACATTGTGCATAGTCTTAGAAATGATAATAGTTTACAATTTTGTAATGCTTGGTTTAATGAGTTTTGCAGCAAGATTGGTATTAGTACATGTAAAAAAACAGATAGAGTTTAAGAGTTTGTTAAAGAGAGATTTATGGATTTATATATCACCTTCAAATCCTTTATACCTCCTATGCTTTCTTGTTGATCGATTCTTCTTCAGTTCCATGACTTGTAGACCCTTTTCTTAGTTTTCTTCGTTCCGATACTTGAGCTATAGATTCTTGAATCTGCATAACAATATAGATAAATATTTAACAAAAATATCTTTAGAGGTAACAAATCAAATAAGATACATAAAACACACAGATTAGATATATATCTGACCTTTTTGTTTTTAGCCTTTTCCTCTTCATTCAGATCCTTAACAAAAATAAAATAAAAAGAGTTTATAAAAAGAAAAACACCAGTCTCATAAATAAACAAACATAAAAAAAAATATGTTAATGAAAATGTATTTACCTCTTCCTCAAAATTATCAATGTTTGGGAATAATGTTGCAATAACATTATCAAAATTTGTATCGTCTCTTAAATAACGTCTGCTTGGACAATGTATTCTGCAAACAGGACATTCGTTGTTCCTACAATAGTAGTTTCAGTTAAAATATAAACTAATAACAAAGTTATCATAAAATAGAATCGAAAAGAATGATGAACAAGTAATAGTTTGAAGCCATACCCTAATCTTAATGATTTTTCAATACATTCCCCGCAGAACCGATGAAGGCACTCCATCATAGTCTTTGTTTTCTTTATGATTCCTTGAAACCCCAAAACAAGAATTCAAACTCAAATAAACATATGAAATTAGAGTGTGAATGAGCCAAATTATCCACACGTTTTGGAGATAAAGGAACTCAAGAAGACATGATAAAAGACCAAAGTCTAAAGCTGATATTACATATCAAAAAAACAAGTAAAAAATTAGCATCATCAATTATTTTTTAAAGTGATAAGTAGGTTTTTTCTAATTTAGTTTTTTTCGGTTTTAGATTTAACGAGACAACTACTTATCGATCTTTCAGTTGAGCTTTCCGTCTTTCAAAAATTATAACAAGAATTTTCATGCAGATTGAAGAAAGTAATAACTTCAGAATTTTGTAATAAGTTTTATTCACAAAAAAAAGAGATTTAGATTTTGGAATAACAAAGTGATATAAGATTGAAGTACCTAAACATATCGGACACTGCACTTCGGTAAGAATTGTTTCCTGATCAATTTCCATATATCTGACAAATAAACAAAAAAAATCATTGAGATATTTTATAACACAATCTAATGTATATGTCTCAAGACAAAAGTTAATAAATTGGCTAACTTCAAATGGTATTTGTTACACTTACAGAAAATTAAAATCATACGTTAGATCAACCTACACAACAGCTGCTACAAAAAATCTACATCTATTTATTTATGAACTAATCTAACAGAGTTGTAATAGGGTTTTTGAGTGAGTTACAACATGCAAGCCCGATATGATGCATCATCATATGTTAATGTTCGTTAAACTCAATAAATAGAAAATGAAAAATCTTACTCATCTGTTTCGTCTCCTGATTTTGAATCTGAAAAAAATGGAGAATCAGATTCATCACATGAACAAATAAACACACTCATAATTGTAATATACATTTTCTAGAGTGAGAAACCAAATCAACCAACCTTTACTTTCTTCCTCTTTATCTGCATCTTCATTTTCCTCTTCCTTTTCATTAAGATCATGTCCAGCTTCTGGAAATTGGACGTGTTGTTCATCGTTCTTCTCTAAAGGCATTGCAGATCAAATCTTCTTCGAAAAGTTCTCTGAGAGAATGCAAATGTTGTCTCTCTTCTTTTTTTTGTTTAGTAATTTGGCTTAGTCACAAAAAAGAAAAGAATCTGACTAAAAAGAAAAAAGTTGTATTCAATATAATTAATGAATTTAAGAATATATAATATTACTGCTTTTAATTTAATGATTTTAATTTATTGCAAAAACTGAGTTTGACTGAATTTAGGCTTTATTAGTAAATAATTTTTAGACTTAATAAAAAGAAATCTAGCCTATGGAGTGTCATTCTAAACAAAACATTATGAACTAGTAATAATGGTTGTGTAATGAATTGTAGTTGATTAAAGGATTATTAACTTTAAAAGATGATTTAAATAAAAATTTAATATCTATACAACTAAAATAAAGTAAAAGTTAGTTATTATTGTATCCAAACAATCCTTCACAAGAGGAAATTATCATTTCGATGGAATTTCCTACTGATGTTTTTCTTGTCGAAAATTTTTGACAGAAAACCAAAAATTTATCGATGGAATGCAATCAGTCGGAAATCTATCAGAGATTTCTGACGTATTTATTATGTCAAAAATTAAGGAGAATAACTGACAGATTACCAACAAAAATATTATAAAAATAAACTAAAATTATATATATATTGGATTTGTGATGGGAAATGATTTTTTTTTAAAAACAAAATATATAAACGAATATCTATCAAACTGTATTGACAGATACGCAAAATTAAGCGCGATGTTTCAAATTTCAAATGAAACCTGAAAATTTTACTAGTTTTTGAGAGATTTCCAACGGAATTATCTGTCGGAAATATGTCTTTATATATGCCACTTTATTCTTTAGGAGTTCAATCACTATTTTTCTAAAAGAAAGAAGTAAAACTCAACGTTGGATAAAACTCAGAAGAAGAAAAAGAAGTGAAAAATTAGGGTTGATGTTAATATTTTCGAATAAAAACAAAAAAATTACTAGTTTTCGAAGGATTTCTGACAAAATTTTATGTCAGAAATCTGTTTTTATATATCTTTTTCTTCTTTGCAAGTTCAGTCACCATTTCTGTAAAAGATCGCTCAGAAATTTATCAGTGTATAACAACTAATAATAATCATTTATTAGTGTATTATTCGTCTAGAGCCTCTGAAATATAATAAATTTCTATGATCCAAAATATGAGAAAATGTATTAAAATAGTTAATTAGCTCTATTATTATTTATAAGATACATATTCTCCAATCATATGTATTTTTAGTTTAGTTACAAAAGAAGATTATAATTAAAAAGATTAAAAAAACTTACAAAAGAAGATTATAATTAAAAATATAAAAAATCAAAAATACTTGAAATCAACAAATACCAGAAAAAGGCATAAGGTATCAGAATTGAGTTTGTTTAGATTTAGATGATTTACTGGTTATAAGATTTGTTAATACTTTGAATTCTTAAGGAGTTTAGTGTCATTTAGTTGTGAATTTTCAAAATTTTATTAAAATTATGTGTTACTGGCTTGAAAGAAATCATAGTTATTGCTTAACTATTTTTAAAAAATCAATTAAATTTATGTGTTAAATAAATTTAAAAGATTTTATTGTTATGTTCAAGTTTAGAGTTATTAGTTTAATGATCTTAAACTTTTTGTTCTTATAAAAAATTTTAAAAACTCTTTGAAAATCATGTTATTAGTTTAATGAATTTTTAAACTTTTTGTTCTTATACAAAATTTTAAAAACTTTTTCAAAATCTTACCTATATATATGGTATTTCAAAAAACTCTCTCGGAATTTATGAATCTCAAAAAATTTCTTAAAATCTACAATATTTATAATCATTATAATTCTATAATAATCTCTTTTGAATAAACCTTCTTTAATTGTTGAACACAATCACTTAGGCGGGTTTATAAGTTCTATGATTTTCAAAGAGTTAAAATTCTTAAAAAATTTAGGGTTAGTCAATTGTAACTTACCAAAATTCTATGAAAGTGATATGTAATTGGTTTTGATAGTTTTAGTGTTTTGTTTACAATAATTTAAAATCATGTGTTATTAGTTATTGGTTTTTTAAAAGTCAACTAAAATAATGTGTTAATTCAAATAAAAAGAATTTAATAGATTTTATCCTTAAGTTTAAGTTTGATATTATTGGTTAAATAATTTTCATTTTTTTCATATAATGATTTTTATAGATTTTTTTTAGAATTGTATCTATAAAAGTGATATTTTAAAAGATTCTCTACAAATTTTTGAATAAAACCAAAAATTCTCTATAAATTTTTTTAAACACTACAATATTTATAATCATCGTAACTACATATTAATCTCTTTTGAATAAAACCTTTTGATTTATATGTGTGGAATTTATTGATATAAGTTTATATTTGTTAGACTATTGAAATACATCAAAAGATAGTTTCTCTTTCTTTTTATAGATTTTTTTTAAAAATCGGTCTTTTATATTTGGTGTGTTTAGTATATATTTGGTTCTATAAAATTATATTGAGTTTGTTTTTAAATTACTGAGGTTTATTTTTGTAAATAATGTATTTTATTTCCAATTTTTATGTCAACTTTTCATTTCCAAATTATATTATATTTTTATTATAGAAAAAAAAATATATTTATAAACTCGGTTCGCTCGGCAGATGAATCAATTAATGTGGAGATTATTTGTTCTGGTGTGATTAATGAGTAAAATCGTCCTCAACTTTTCTAATTTAAAGGTAATATCAAAAGAAATAAAAAATAAATCTAATTACGCCGTCTGTGGGGATCGAACCCACGGCCACGTGGTTAAAAGCCACGCGCTCTACCACTGAGCTAAGACGGCTATTTATTTAATTAAATATAGTTACTTAAATATACTTAAATAATTATTATATTCGACTGAGAAATATAACATGGTCCGGTTTAGTTGACTATATGTATCAAAGAACAGATCTCCAAATCATTTTTTCTTTCAAATATTTCACAAATTGTTCTCATAACTTAGAGATTCTGATAAGAAAATAACTTAATTAAACCTTAAACTCATACCATATAATATAATATATGAATGTACATATCCTTCTAATATATAAAGAAATGTAAATACACATAAACTCTTTATCTATAAATTGTTATACACATCTATGTAATTAATCACAGTGCTAAGCTTTATATAAGCCAACAACAATATTTAATCTCTCTATTACAAACAAATTTATCAAAAAAAAATCTATGAACCATATCAAGCTTATCAAACTCATCTGATAGCTAAATAAGCAAATGATTCAGACACAATGATTCAGTTTCTGCATTGTTTTGCTTTCTGTCTTGTGAAATCTTGGAGCTGCCGGTCGTGTTCTTCTAGCATCTGATCCACTTTACTTGGCTGAGCCAGTAATGGACCAGACATGTAGATTTTGTTATCCACTGGATCATACTGAAATGTACACAAACAGAGAATGGTTAAAGACAATGTACTAGTCAAAGAGAGTCAACAGGTAAAAACTTATGAAATAATCCAAAGTTCGTCTGTTTGAATTAGACTGGGAGTTCGGTTTGTTCGATTTAAACGGTTCGTTTTTTTGGGGGTTTCTGGTTTGTTTGGTTTTCAAAAATTAGTTCCGAAATGAAACAGAATAAAATATCAGTTTATTCAGTTCTGTTTTTGATTTGTTCAGTTCGGTTTTAGATTAAAATATATTTCTGAATTTAATCCGATTAACCTAAATATACCGAATAAATCTGAAAATTCATATTTCAGTTTGTTCGGTTTATTTGGATTAATTTACGCCGAATAATCCGATTAACCCGAACCAAACTATGGTTTTTCATATTTATTCGGTTAACCAAACAAACCAAAATATTAACTCAAACCAAACCAAAAACCGAACTAGAATTAAAAATATTCTGATCGGTTTATTCATTTGAAACCGAATAACCCGAAACCAATCTAGTTCTGTTCGGTTTTCGATAAACCGAAGCAACCAAACCGAATATCCAAAACTAGTTCAAGTCACAAGGAGGGATAAATTTAAGCTGATGTGGGTCCCTTCGGGAGATGTAAGATCTTTGGACTTGAACTTTCAATAATAATAAAAAAAAACTGTATCTATGAGATTACTTACCCAAGATGGGTCATTTTGGATTTTGATTTGTCTTTTACTATTATCCATAGTATCAGCTCTATTGAATGATCTCAAATCCTTCCTTTGCTCATCTATCATCTGTTGATCATAACCACTTTGTGCTGCTGAGTTACCTCTGCATTTAGCGGCTGCATTGTCCTTCGCATATGTTAACCGACTAAGATTCCGGTTTTTCATCATCGGACCGGAGTGAGTAACTTTTCCACTGGTTTGACTGTTGCATGAAGTGTCCTTACCCAATACACAGCTTCTTAGATAAGGATTCTGTACATTGAATGAACCAAATGTTAAGTTAACAACAACACCGAACCATAGTCGATCGAACCTTTCTATTACCTCAACAGCTGTTGTGAGTGATGGATTATTAGCTTTTACTGGAGGTATAACAACTTTTCTTTCAACCGATCGTCTTGTTTGCGAATCTTGTCTTTGATCCTTGGGTCGTTGTCTTTTCGCATCATCGCGTATTTTAGCATCAATCTCTTTGCTTGGAGGATATTTTGGTAAAGAAGATGGATCACAAGCATATGGCTCTGTTCTAAAGTACTCGCTCTCGAGTGCTCTAGCTGCAGAGCCTCTTTTATCAGGATCTATAGAGAGTAAAGCTTCCAAAAGCGAAAGAACATTCATCGGTAAGTCCTTAAACATCTCTGCTACACGTCGTCCATATGGAAGTGAAGGTCTAAATGAAGATGAAGGTGTTAGCTTTAGTTTCCTCCAGTAATCTTCAGTTGGTGAACCACATAGCTTAAAGATCTTATGTAGTTGCTCGACCTACAAAAGACTCGGTTTCTTTTAGCTTACGAGTTTCTAAAATTGAATTTTAAGATTTACGAGTAGCTCTGGGTAAAATAACCTACCCAAAGCACCCGATCCAAAAAACACTATCCGAATCCCAAAAAGTATTATATTCGGTGCTAGACTCCTAAATCCGAAAACCCGTACCCATCAGTTAAAATCCAAAATCTAGTTATATATACAAATAATTAAATTATTATAAAACTTTTACTTATATTTGTGAAAGTTTAGTTGAATTTTTCTAAATTTATCCTTTTTTTTTTTAGACTTCTAAACCCGATATACCCGAATACCCAGCCCTGCTTACGAGTGTGTGTATATATACCTCGGTTTTCCCTGGTAGGATTGGTTTACCAGAATATAATTCACCTAGAATACAACCTGTGCTCCACAAATCAACTCCAACACCATAATGACAAGCTCCAAGAAGAAGCTCGGGTGGCCGATACCAAAGAGTAACCACACGGCTCGTTAAAGGAATACAATTCTGTGGATCGAAAAACGTTGCTAAACCAAAATCTGCAATCTTTAAGATTCCATTACTATCAATAAGTAGATTTGATCCTTTTATATCACGATGAAGAACACCGCGACTATGACAATGATGAAGCCCACTTAGTAGTTGTTGCATATAACATTTAACCTAAACAACAACAACAACAACAATCAAAACTTGATAACACCGAGATCTCGGCGGCTTGGGATATATATGTACCTGAGGTTCTGAGAACTTGATACCAGGTAATGAAGCAAGTCCAACAAGATCATGATCCATATACTCGAAAACTAAGTAAAGAGACGACGAAACAGGGGCAGTGATTAAGCCTTGTAGTTTAAGTACATTAGGATGATCAAGTCTTCTCATAACTATAATTTCTCTAGCCATAAACTTAACACTCTCTATATCACTAAGATCAAATCGAACTCTTTTAAGTGCAACAAGCTTGTTATTAACAAGATCACGAGCTTTGTATACACTGCTATAAGTACCTTGACCAATCTACATCAAAGCAAAGAATCAAAACCATTAAAATCAATTCTAATCAAAACCATTAAAATAAAAACACTTACTTTTTCTAGTTTTTCAAAGGTACTAGCTCGTCTTGGTGTCCAATTCACAAGTGCTTCACCAGCTACTGAAACTAACCAAGCTGGCCATGTTGAAGCTAACTCAGATGATGTCTTTGGAACATGATGAATCATAACACTAGGCTCTTTCTTCAGTTCATCATCTTCATCTTCATCTGTATCACCAATCTCAGAAATCTCTAGATGTCTCCCAGAACTTAACTTTTGAGATTCAATTAACATAACTTTGGTATTGGATTGATCTTCTTGTTCCTCTTTGATTTGACTTGAATCATCATCAATTCTAGATGAATTGATTCTGGAAGAACGCTTCTCTGCTTGATGATGATGAGTTTTTGGAGATTTCTTCTTAGAGATTATACAACCCATAATCAAGTTTAAAACCCTAATTCATACATAAAATTGAAAAATTTTAGAGAGAAAAATCAAACCCAGTTAAGAAAAAACAAAACCCATGAAAAAAAAACACGAGTTTTGACCTTTTTATGGAGAATTCAATCAGAGAGCTAAGTGATGATGAAGATGATGATCAAATGTTGAGACTTTATTGGAATAGAGTGAGAGAGAGACAGAGAAAGGGATTAATTTTCTTAGTTTCAGATTGGTAATGATTTGACCGAAGAAACACTGCATTGACACATAAAGAGACATGTGTGATGTATATAATAAATAATATATAATGTATACATACATATGTATCTGTGTATATATTTCTTGATTTTTTATGCAGAGAACTAATTAGGTTTCGACGTGTCCAGATTCAAAACCGGAAAGTAAATAATTTAGGAATTAAAATATATTATCTAAACTATTTCTAGAAAAATGAAATGGGAAATGATAGATACAAAATAAAAATTAAGAATTCAAAACTGAAATTATATTTTTAATTAAAATTAAATCAGAAAAAACTAAATAAAAATAAAAATTATGAAATATACGAAATATCATAAATAAATAAATAAAAGATAATTTTATATGGTTAAACTGTTTAATCATAAAACTTCAAAAATATATAATATTCTATTTTGTGTAATTGTGAAACGGAAAGTATAATTTTTGTTTGAATACTTTTATTTTTTCTTTTTTTTCCATCTTTTTTCTTTGTTTTATATTAATTGTTGTTCTAAGTTCTTTTACACTTATTATGACACCATAAAACAACATATAATTTAAATTAATATAAAAACTTAAAATAATAATATTTTCTAAAAAAATCATAGATTCTCATTTCTAAACTTAGCAACAAGGAAGAAATAGATTGATATTTTCTAAAAAAAAATTTACGTGTTTCTAAGCTAAAATAAATTAAAATCTTTTATTTTGTGAATATGAGTTAAATACTTGGTTTATTACCTTAGTTAACTTATATTCCAAAAACAAAAGATTTGAATATAATTTGACTAAGAAAATAATTTGATAGATATCGTTGGATTGGGTTACGGGCAGTTAATTACGCGGACGTGGAACTTGTGCGTGGGGCTTAACTGATTAAATCTTTTTATTTTTTTCCTTCAACATATTTTTTAACTTTTTATTTTGGTCAACAAAAACATTCTTAGTTTAAAATTAAATTACAAAACGGTTAGTTTGGTTCAGTTTGGTAGTGATTTTGTTTGGGTAATGATATTAAAGGAATTGAGTAAAAACTTGTCCGGTTTAAACTATCTTTTAAATGGTTAATCAGTCTGAACCCCGACATTGCAGTTCGTTTTGAAAAACAGGTTTGGCTAATAACATAATTTAAAATATGAAAAATACCATACTATTTTTTTTTTTTTTTTTTNGTGGGGTGATGGGTTCGAACCCCAGACATGTGTGATGAATTCAGAGGTGACAACTATTTTAAATAATTAAATTTTTATGATTATTATGATTTAACTGGAAAATGACAAATAAGAAAACTTTTCCAAGAATTTGTATGAGAATTGCTCTAGATTGAGATCTACCGATTAGGAAAGGTTTAACTAGCTGGCTAGATAAGAAGTCTTTGCACACGGACATGGATGGTTCGTGGAAGTCAAACGAACAACAGTAAGGTCTTAAGTGGTTTCAATTATGTGGTCGCAATGAATAAGAGCCTTGCGAACATTCAGAGTAATAAGTATTTTTTCTAGAAGGGGACATGAAGTAAATGTTCACAACTAACATTTTGTTGGATAGTTACCGTTTTCAAATTGATTGTTCGGGTTAGTACATACATGAATCAACCGCTTAGGGTTTTCGGTTATTTTTGGGTTTGCATTTAAAATTTTTTATATATGAGAAAAACTAATTATGTAACAAACACTTCCATTTTTAGTTTGGCATAGAATCCTCAAAATTTCAGATTCGTCGCTGAATACAAATGATGATATGACCTCAAGTAACATTAGGATGAGATGACTTGTCAAAAAGATTAGCACCAATCTCTCTTGTGGTCACATTACTTGCCGGATGAAACACACTCCCTCCACAGTCCACACATCCACTTTTTTAACAAGATCCTAGTGTCGCCTGAGTAGCCGTGTACTCCCCAGAAGAGATGTCGATCCAGCCACCACCAAGGTCCAACGACATGGAACACTAGGAAAAGAGTTTACACAGCGATGCCTGGAATCAATTTGATCATTTATGGTTTTTTAGTTAATTTTGTTTATGAAAGTTTTTGTTCATTGACAAGAACAGTTTATTTCTAAAGATCCGGATCGAGCTATCTCATAAACTCTTAACTTAAGTTGCTAAGCTTTTAACTTTGATTTATTTCGGTGTTTTTGTTCAAGTCAGGGAGATGATTGAAGAGGAGCTGTGGCACAAACTGAAATCACTTCAAGAACACATGCACTATTTTGGTAGTAGAACTAATATTACCAAATCTTTAATTAAGGATACAAGACAGTCTCTCAGAAATCAATGGAAGGATGAACCGTTCCACAAATCTTTAGAACGGGACAACGAGATGTTAGCAGAAAGGCAACGGGCAACAGTCGCGGATAACAGTCGAAGAAGAACGAGAATGCGGCTCAAGGTGGAAATGAAAACTAAGCTGGGGAAGATAAACAAGAAGAGCTCATATGATGTTTCATATGAGACAGTTGAACAAAACTCACAAAGTTGTGATTACACAACATGAGGAAGATGATGAAGTATATCATCAGAGTAAATGGAATATGAGAATTAGTGTTGCTCCAAGGCTAAGGTTCAAGAAGACTATAGAAACCGCAGCCTTGACTACTAATTCATCAGCTTACGGTAAGATCAAGTCTAAAGGACTATATAGTGAAAAGGGAAACAAAACAAAAGCAATATTTTTTCATAACACACGCAAAAGTTTTAAACAAATCCAAAACGAAAATTGAGTTTCAATAATAAAACGAACACACATGAACGAATAAAAGAGATAATAAAAGTTTTGCTTACAGAGCTTTACGAATCCAGAGGAGGCCATTGAGAAGATCTTAAGCCTCATTGTACTCTTCTTCTTCTTCTTCTTCCTCTTCGTACTCTTCTTCACCAACTGTAGCATCCTGGTATTGTTGATACTCGGCAACAAGATCATTCATGTTACTCTCTGCTTCAGTGAACTCCATTTCATCCATACCTTCTCCTGTGTACCAATGAAGGAAAGCTTTTCTCCTAAACATAGCTGTGAACTGTTCACTCACACGCCTAAACATCTCCTGGATCGAAGTCGAGTTCCCAATGAAGGTTGATGCCATTTTCAAACCCTTTGGTGCAATATCACAGACGCTTGATTTAACGTTGTTTGGGATCCATTCAACAAAGTATGATGAGTTCTTGTTCTGAATGTTCATCATTTGCTCATCAACCTCTTTAGTGCTCAGCTTTCCACGGAACACAGCTGATGCAGTTAAGTAACGTCCATGGCGAGGATCAGCAGCACACATCATGTTCTTTGCATCCCACATTTGTTGAGTCAGTTCAGGAACACTCAAGGCACTGTATTGTTGTGATCCTCTTGATGTTAATGGAGCAAAACCAACCATGAAGAAGTGAAGCCGTGGAAATGGGATAAGATTCACAGCGAGTTTCCTAAGGTCAGAGTTAAGTTGACCAGGGAAACGAAGACAACAAGTGACACCACTCATTGTAGCTGAGATGAGATGGTTCAGATCACCAACTAATGAAAAACAAACAAGAACAAGTCAGGACTCATGAATATCACATTACATTATAATATAAAAAATCAGAGATTGTATAAAGTTTACTCACAAGTGGGATTAGCAAGCTTCAAAGTACGGAAACAGATATCGTAAAGAGCTTCATTATCCAAAACCATACATTCATCAGCATTTTCAACAAGCTGATGAACAGAGAGAGTTGCATTGTATGGTTCAACAACAGTATCAGAGACCTTAGGAGAAGGAAACACTGAAAATGTCATCATCATACGATCTGGATACTCTTCTCTTATCTTAGAAATCAACAATGTTCCCATTCCAGATCCAGTTCCTCCACCTAATGAATGACACACTTGGAAACCTAATTCAACAACATCAAAACCAAATCTATAAGCAAATACAACTCACAGATCCACGAAAACCTAAATCGAACAAGCAAATTCAAAAAAAACAATACAAGAATCGAATCAACCTTGAAGACAATCGCTGTTCTCAGCTTCCTTCCTCACAACATCAAGAACAGAATCAATCAGTTCAGCTCCCTCGGTATAATGACCTTTCGCCCAATTATTTCCAGCACCGGATTGACCAAAAACGAAGTTATCAGGACGAAATATCTGACCATACGGTCCAGATCTGAGTGAATCCATGGTTCCAGGCTCCAGATCCATAAGAACAGCGCGTGGAACATACTTCCCACCACTAGCTTCATTGAAATAAACATCGATACGTTCAAGCTGTAAAGGAGAGTCGCCGACGTATTGACCGGTTTGATCAACGCCGTGTTCATCGCAGATCACTTCCCAAAACTTTGCTCCGATCTGGTTTCCACATTGACCGCCTTGGATATGAAGGATCTCTCTCATTTTTTATTTTTTTGAAAATGAGAAAATGGCGACTCTCTTTGTTTTTTTTTGTCCTTAGCGTTTGAATAGGTTTAAAAAGGGATTGTTGTTGAATGGGTAATAATCTGCTATATATAGTTTACGTCTTCTTCAATAAGTTTTCTGTAACAAATAGGTCCTTAACTTTGTTTGTAAATTTAGTTATTACCTCTCTGTTTTGAATATTTTATTTTGGTATGACAGCGGAGGATATTTATTTACAAATAGGTCCTTGTACTTTGTTTTATTTTTAATCATACTCTGATTGTTTTGAATCTATTGATTTTCGTAATTTGCGCTGTCTGACAGCGGAGGATTTCAAAAATCTGTAATGTCCCCCCACTTGTCTAGAGATATTTTTGCTATTTAAGTATTAATATTTTTTATAGAATATAATCACTCATGAATAGAAAGATAAGAAATTTTGTTTTTTCCCCGTTTATAAATTATAAAAAATCATATGCCAGTTACATACTTACATTATTCAGAATTTTTTTTTTATTGCAAGGTACACAAATTGAAACTATGATATGAACTCAACAATATACATAGTCAATTAATCAGATAATTATGGGCTATTGGGCTGGCTCAAAACCAAAATTGGGTCTTTGAACAATTTTAAAGGCCCATCATATAAAATGACGTAAGACCCACCACATATTCGTTTTCGGCCCTCTAATTCTTTTTTTGTTTTATTAAGCCCCATATAATCTTTTTCTTTTCATATAACTAAACCTACAAATATAATGTTTACAAGTGGCATGCCAGCCCACAAAGATAAATTCAAAAGTCGATAGAGAGTCACAAAACTATTATTTTTATACAGTATACTTTTTTTTTATTTTCTGCACAAATATATTAATTAAATTAACTTCGGAAACAAGTAACAAAATTTCTACCGAACTCTTTAAAAAAAATTAAAATACTTTTCCAAAAGTTTAATCATCTTTTTATTCATTAAAAGTTAGACAAAAAATTAATATTGATTTTATAATCAGAATTTTTTTATCATAGTTTTAAAACTTTTTAAGTACTTTAAATTTTATATTTCTCTCTTTCCGTTTTTTGCACAATTACTAATCATTTACATCGTGTTTTTAAAAAACTAATAAAAAAGTGATCTTCCACCTTCACTTGATGTATTAATAGCTTCGACCTGTCATCAAAAATTTCATCAGTCTCTTCTAACAAAACACAAACCCTAAAGAGAAATTTTAAAGGTCTGTCTTGTTTTTAGTGTTTTATCTCTTCCGTACATCGCCATGTCTCTACCATGGAAAAAAACAAAACCAAGTCGAATCTCAAGATTCTTATCAGAGTTTCAGAAATCTCCGAAACGTGGTGGGTCTTTGATCGTCGACACTGGCTTCCCAACTTCTCTAATAGATCTCTTCTTTAAAAATCGTGATCGCTTTAAAACATCTCACTCTAAACGCTTCCAACGCCTTGAACGTCAAATTCAAACCGCTCCAACCGCTTCTTCGTTGATTAATCAAGATACGATTCTGGAAAATCCCCAGAGGAAAGAAGCTGTTGTGAGTAAGATAGAGAGAGTTAATTTCGTCAGAAGTGGATTAAAGTCGGAGAATAAGCACACAAATGAAAATTGCGTTTGCGTTTGCGGTGGTGGCCGCGCGATCATTTTAATGGCGATCAAGGTTTTTATAGTGATGATGCTCGCCTTGAGCAGTAAGAAGAAGCTCACTATAGGAATCACTCTCTCCGCTTTTGCTCTTCTCTTAACAGAGCTCATGGCAGCGCGTGTATTCACGCGTTTCAAACACCGTAAACTCTTCAAAGACAAAAACCGCGAAATTGGAGTTTTCAGATCGCAATTAAAATCGATACCTGGTCTGAAGAAAACAAAGACTGAAGCAACTGTAACAGAGAACTCGAATTTGAAAAATTTGAAGATTCGTGATTTGTTGTTAAAGGACGAGAAATCAACAAGTAAAAGTTCAAGACTAAAATCGAAGATTATAAAGAAGTTAATGAGTTATAAGAAAAATAATAAAACTTTGACTCAAGTCTCGAGTTTGGTTTCTGAAGATAAATCAGAGAGAATTGAGTTTCAGAGAGACGAAGAGGAATCATCAACGTCGCCATTGAAGGGATCAAAAGGAGATCAAATGAATGAGATTGCTCTGATTGTGATTGCTCTCTCTGCTTTGTTATGTGGAAAGATCTTAGCCATTGTTCTAACAGTGTCCTGGCTAGTTCTCAGATTTGGACTAAGCAAAAAATCTGGTCTTTGCATATAAATTTTTTTATTTTTTTTTTGTAGTAATTACATGTTTGCGTATGGATACAGTATATTCTTTAACAAAAAATGAAAAAAATTAGTAGTACACACTCTAAACACAAATGGAAAATATATTTCCACTGTTTTAATTTAATTATAAAACAAATTCACTTTAGTTATTGTTATAAAAACTGACTTTTTTTTACATTTTCAACATAAATGTTTAATCAAAATTTTAATTTTATTTTTATTATTTATTATTTTGACTAATGAAATAAAAAAATAAAAAATTAACTAGAAATACAACAATTTCTTTTAATATTTTCTTAATAAATGTAAAAAAAATGCAAAAGAACATATGTATTACGAAACAAAAGACTTATGCTTTTGGCATTTAAACTTATACTTTGCAAAAGTATATTTGAAGAACTAAATATATGTATATATTTAAAATCATCTTTTTAAAATGTTTATTTATTTACATAAAATGCAGAAACTGGGTTCGGAACATATCAAAGTTCATAGTAATGAACAAACATTGGGTTGCTTTGGAAATATATTAGTGTTGCTGTGAATAATGTATCTTTTTAACACATAAATAAATGGTTATGTAATTTATTAATTTACAAGTGCTTGTGGTAGGTAAGTGAAAAGACAATTAGGTTTCACTCAGCCCAAATAACACTAGAATATTTATAAATCTTTTGGTAATTTTCTTTATAAATTTTAAGAAAACATGACCACTTTGTTGATCAATCATAAGTTCAGGTTGTGCTTGGAAAAAGACCATATCAAATACATTGATCTTCTCTATAAAATATGTAAGTTCCTAGGTTTATATACCTTTAATCATTAAAAAACAACACAAAAATATCTATTTTAGTTGTAAAATTAAAATTTTGACCATGCAAGTTTTTGACGGATCCGAACTAGAGAATATGTAATCTATACGTCTAGAACATCTAATAGTTTAAATATATTTTTATTTTTTTTATTTTTAATGACATATTTTAAATTTATACTTCTAAAATTTTATATATATTTATAAAATTAGTTTTTGTTTGATTTTGTATAAATTAAAATTGTATCTTTATAAATTTAAAACTTTATTTTAAATTTAAAAATATTTTAAGACATATTTAAACCAATTTTTTTGCTAGAACATTCAAAATAATTGAACCCACTGATTTTTCTTATTGGTTTATATTGAGATATCACCATATATATAACACAATCACTTTATCACTTAACATACATGAGGACAATACAATAATACTTATAGAAGTATAGAGCCATTATAAGTCCATTGACAAGAACACAAACAAACTTAAAAACATAGGTTATTTTTTAATAATCAAATATTAGTTTTCTCTTACACAACCAAAGGTGGAACACTTTGCTCATTCCTAAAGAAATTGGTTGGATCAATCTTTCCTTTAACCATAGCCAATTTCTTAAAATTATTTCCAAAATACCTAATTCCCCATAATCTTGCATCTTCAAAGCTTGTATTATTCCATTTATTCATACCTAAATCAAGATCTCTATAATTCAAATAAGCTCCTCTTGGTGATCTAGAGACATAAACTCTCATATACTTATAAAGCAATCTCATCCATCTTACATGTTTCTTCATCTCTTCAACTTCTTTTACTCTCCATTTCACTATATATTGTATGTTATATATGTTCCCTCTTCTATGTGGAAATGGAGTCTCAGTTTCACCTATCTCATACATTTTACCACCTAAAGGTTCCATAATCATCAATGGAGATTCGACCTTGCGAAACCTCTTCCATATACCTTCTAGACCGGTTTCAAGAATTGGGTTCTTGACAAAATCAGATTTTGCTTTGAAATATAGATCATTGTATCTTTGTTCTCTATCTAGAAGAGTCTCTAGTGGCTGCCCTTTCTTCCAGTTGAAGTACATTATCGAATCGATCCAGCTCATTTCTGAACAGTCTTGAAACCCTAACCCTAATTCAGGAAACTTCTGATTCATCAATGGAATCAATTTATCGATTGTTCCAAGATAATTTGCTTGGAATGTAGCTTGAACAGATGCTCCATTCTTGTAAAGTATGACTCTAATGAAGAGATCATCTTCGAGATCTGCAGCAATGTATTGCCATCTATGAACAATCTTTGTCATGTTTTGTGTTGTTGGTAGGTACCTTGTGAAGCAAGTAACCTTCTCAGGAACCCTAACTAGTTTCACTTTCCATGAAGTTACAACTCCAAAGCTAGCAGCTCCACCTCCTCTAATAGCCCAGAACAAGTCTTCTCCCATTTCTCTCCTACCATTGTAGATTCTTCCATTTGCATCTACAAAACGCGCATCGACAACGTTATCCGCAGCTAAACCGTGTTTTCTCATCATTGCACCAAACCCTCCTCCACTAAAATGACCTCCAACTCCAACACTAGGGCATGTTCCTGCAGGGAAGCCATGGACTTTGCTAGCTTTAGCAATTTTATAGTAAAGCTCACCGATCATTGCACCGGCTCCAACCCAAGCTGTTTCGTCCTTGAGGTTGATCTCGATCGATCGGAGCTTGACTAGGTCAAGAATCATGAAAGGTGACTGTGATGAGAGGTAAGAAAGGCCTTCATAGTCATGACCACCACTTTTAGTCCTTACTTGTACCCCAAGTTTCCTGCTGCATAGTAATGATCTTTGGATTTCGAATTCATTTCTTGGTGTAATGATCAGAATTGGTTTCTGGCTTGTGAAATTCAAGCTTAGAAATCTGTAGTTTTGAGATAAAGATTGCGAGAAATTGGTGTAAAGTCTTGAATCTGGCTTGTGGATGAAGCTTTTAGGGCCTATGAAGCTTGAGTTGGAATGTGTTAACATGCAACTAAGAAATTGATCTTTACTAAGAGGAGAATTAGAATCAGAACTAACCCATTTCACTAAGAACACAAGAAAAAGAGACAAAACAAAAGCTTCAAAGGTTCTCATCTTTAGTGTTTTGGGTTTCTTGGGTCTGAAGTTAAAGAGATATAGCATTTGGTTCTTGCTCTAGGGAGAGATAGTACCAGAGCTTTTGATCTGAACTAATGAAGTTGCACAAAGAGTAAATAAGGTTCCAACTAACACCGACGTAGAAATTAAAAATTAAAAATATAAAATTCAATGATAATTTTTTTTTGGAATTTTGTGTTAGCACAAAAATTTAGAAAAAATACAATAAAAGACTTCCAAATTTGGCTATAAGAATTTTTTTTTTTTTTTTTTGTATATGGCGAAATAGTAATTATATACAAAAAAGGTAATTACGTGTTATAGTTTGCATTATCATATTTATTAATTATTGGAATAGTTTTCCAAAATTATTCACAAATTTGTGCTAATATATTATTGGTTTCCCTCATTTAATTTGTGTTAAAAAGGACAGTGCTTAGCTGTATTCATTATTAATTTATGACTATATTCTATATATGATTATATTTATAAAAAGACAACAAAAAAAGATTAAAAAGCAATAATACTATCTTAGTTACGTTCTAAATAAGAAAACATTTAGTACTTATATTACGTCGGGAATCCTAAGCAAAAGTGCTTTATTATGCAGTAAAAATTGCATGATTTCGAACTTTTAAATGCTAAAATAATTAATAAATAAGTAATTACTTGTATAGTTATACTACTATTAAATTTAATTTTGTGAATAATAAAATTATATTAAAGTGAAAGTCAGGTATAATTACTGCAATGCAATGGCATGAAAGCAACGTGTCGAAGTTTTTTTGTTGTTAGTTGTCTTTGACTGATCGTTTTTTTCTTGCCCAGTGCATGTGTCATTTGTGATTATGTGAGTATAAAATAAGATTAAACTAATTCAGAGATTAAGGAAGTACTGTACTGAACACTAAACCGAACTAAACCACGAGAATAGACCGAACTCAAAGATTCTCCAAAACCTTAGAACCCTTTTAATAACTATAACTACATGTCTTAAAGGAGGAATAAAGTCAAGAAATGTAGCAATTTTTACCGACCAAAGATATATCTTATGTCTATTTTAATTTAAATATATTTTTAGGTTTGAAATTTTATTTTATATTTTTTGTTGTTTTACATTTTTAATGTAAATGTTTTATTTTCAAATTTGTTTATATTATTTTAATATTTTAACTAATGAAATTGAATCAACAAAATGATTGTTATTATTGCATGAAGTTTAAAATAAAAAAAATTTCAAACTCGAATTATGAATAAAATGAACGTTATTATTACTATTGGTAAATATTTAGAAAATAGAATTAAGTTTATAAAATTTTGTTATAAGTATAAGCAATGAACATAATTATCTTTTCTAAATTTTTTTATCAATAGAGTAATAGTAACTTTCATAATTATAAAAACTCAACACTTCTTTCGATTATAATGTCTCACTAGAAATGAAAAAAAATGAGTTAAAAAAAAATAATGGTGCTGCCCAGGATCGAACTGGAGACCTTTTGCGTGTAAGGCAAACGTGATAACCACTACACCACAGCACCTTATTGTCTATTAATTAATGTTTTAAGTAAAACAAATAATAGAGTTTAAGCCATGATCATTTTTTATTGGGCTTCAATGTAGTGGGCTATCTAAGTATCGTGTTATTGGGCTTTGTGCTCAACCTATTGACAAAAACCAAATCTGTCGGAAGAAAGTTTTAAACATAGTTAAGTTTCTCCATAATTATCAATATTAGAGTTTTTATGCTAAAGAAAAAATTTGGATTGAGATCAATTTTGTGATATTATTCTAAAATATTTTATTCTTGTTCTTGTTTTATTTATAATAACTTTAGCTTAAACAAATATTCTCCGTCTAATTTCTGTATAAATAATCGTATATACATCCAGTGGCGGACCTAAACTCAATTTTAGCATGGGGCACATTCTATAATTAATAGTTAGTTTTGGGATATTTAAATAAATTAAATACTAATTATTAAAGAAAAATATAAAATGAGAGTGGGGCACGTGCCACACCCTCTCATGCTCTAGGTCCGCCAGTGTATACATCAATACACTATATAACATATTTTACAATATTGCTTGTAACCTAAGCTATCCAAAATAATCCCAAATCTATACACAATCCTAATATATATATA
>KE157353.1:56998-70950 GCA_000411055.1 Leavenworthia alabamica
AATGTAAGGTACATTAATGTTTCAAACATTGTGTGAAAGAAAAAAAGAAAAAAACATTGTTTATTTTATTCTAAAATATTTTATCTTTTCTTCCTTTAATTTTTATTCTTGTTCTTGTTGTAGTTAATCATGACCTTAGCTTAAACAAAAAGGTGGTATACTTTGTTCATGTCTGAAGAAGTTCTCTGGATCAATCTTTGTTTTAATCTTCACCAATCTATTGAAATTATCTTTAAAGTACTTAGCTCCCCAAATTTTAGCTTCTATGAAGTTAACCTTTGAGTTATTCTTGTTCTGTCCCAAGTCTAGATCTCTATAGTTCACATAAGCTTGTCTTGGATTACTTGAAACATAAGGTGTCATGTAACTATATAACTCTCTGATCCATTTGATATGACTATTAGATCTCTTGTCACTGTCTGACCAACTCCTGTAATATTGAATCATGAAAATGGTTCCATTTCTATGCGGAAATGGGGTCTCGGATTCAGAGATTTTTTTCATCATTCCACCATAAGGAGTCCAAATCTTTAACATTGCTTCTTCTTCAAGTAACTTCTTAAACATCCCTTTGAGCCCTAGAACAGGAATAGGTTCTTTAGCGAAATCCGATTTTCCTTTGAAGTAAACTTTCCCTAGAGGCGACTTCGCTTGAAGTAAAATCTCGATTGGAGGAGAAGGGTTTGTTGGAAATCCAGAGAAGTAAACAATAGATTCAATCCAACTCATTTCTATACAATCCTCTTGAGTTAACCCTAGTTCCGAAAAACTCTTCTTCATGACCTTCATTAAGGTACCTTTCTCGCCAAGAAACTGACCAATGTAAGACATCGCGACGGTTTTGTTTTCTTTGTTGCCAACTATGGTGAAGAATACTCTTAAGAAAAGCTCTTCAACAAGCTTATCCGCAACTTGTTGCCACTTTGAAAGAATCTTGAAACTTACATCTTGTTCTAATGTTTTCGTGACCGTGAACACGGTTAGGGTTTTAGGAACATGAACAAGTTTGATCTTCCATGATAAGATTAACCCAAAGCTTCCTCCACTGCCCCCTCTAATAGCCCAAAACAGATCCTCACCCATCTCGGTTCTGTCTAGTAATTTACCATTCACATCAATGATCTTTGCATCTAGAACATTATCTGCAGCAAGACCAAACTTTCTCATCAAGGAACCATATGCACCACCTGTTATATGCCCACCTATGCCTAAGCTTGGATATACACCTCCAGGGAAGCCATGAATCTTGCTCTTTTCTGCAATTCTACAAGTTGACAAACCAAAGATTTAATTAATAGTGAAATATTATTGTACACTCTTATGATCCACAAGCTCTAGTGTTTAAAAATATTTTATCTGGCCTTTGTGTTTAATTTATATTAATTTTACACGCATATTTTATGGAAAACATATAAAATTTTGATTCATATACTTTCTTGAAATAGAAATCCATGCATAACCTGTTCAAAATTTGATGGTCTTTTAATGTAAAAATAATATATACTAGTTCTTTATAGTTCTTTAATAAATAAATAATTTACTAAATTTATTTATTATAAAATTCAATACTTTTACGGAGATTACATGAAATTTATAGAAATAATACAATTTAGTTTTACATAATTTTAGAAAATTAAATTTTATATTTTTTTAAATGACATCGACCAATAAAATCGACAGATATAGAAATTTAGAGTTTCAATAATATTATATTATTATCACAAAACTAAATTTAAACAAAAAATAATAAATATTAAATAAAAATATAAAAATATAATTTTATGTATCACAAAGTGTTGCAATTTTAATAAGGACAATTTTCTTAAATACAACTAAGTTTATTTTATATTCCATAAATACCATTAAAATTAATTTAGAAAAAAATTATTATTTAATAATTCAATTAAATTAAAAATTACATTTTATTTTGTGTAAATTATATAAATCTTAAACAATAAATACTAACCCAAACACTATATACTAAATTCTAACCTTAAAATACTAAATTCTAATCTCTAAATCAAAATTCTAAACCCTAAATAATAAATATTAAACCCAAATAGTAAATACTAAACCCTAACCATAAATACTAAACCCTAACCCCTAAATAAAAAAATATTAAACCCAAACATTAAATATTCAACACTAATATTAAATAAAAAATATATACTGTTTATAAAAAATATAACTTTTAATAAAAATAAATTTTAATTAAAAAATGGTATTCATGTCTAATTAAAAAATTAATGTATTTTTGTCCAATAAAATACATTTGATGGTGTTAGAGAGAATTACTCTTTTAATAATGAAAATTTTAACACGTGAGAATAATCAAAATTTATAAAATAAAATATATTGAAAATTTAGACATATTTGAATTTTTTTTAATATTTAATCTAAAGGAACATAAAAGATTTTAACAATAAAAAATAATATTTAAGCCAGAAGGACTATTTTATAAGAATTTAAACAAAACAAAGAATTATATTACCTATAGTAAAGCTCACCGATCGTAGCACCAGCTTGAACCCAAGCACTATTGTCTTCAATATCAACATCGACCTGTCTCAATTCCGACAAATCAATCAATATAAACGGTGTTTCGATCATTGAAACATACGACACACCTTCGTAATCATGACCGCCGCTTCTAACCCGGAGATGAATTCCAAGTTTCTTTGAACAGATAACAGAAGCTTGGACGTGAGATTCATGAACCGGTTTGAATATGAATTCCGGTTTAGGCATTGACTTGGTCAAGTACCGTTGATTTTGAGCTGTTGATTCAAGAACTTCTATGAAGAGAGATGTGTTTCTTTCAGGTGTAAAGAACGTTTTCTCGAGGGGGAAATTGATATTTGTGTTTCTGTGGAGACATTTGATGAATTCATCTTGTAGAGAAGCTGAAAAAGTGGGTGTTATTGTATAGAAAAAAATATATAGGGATAGAAATGAAATACAAGAAATAGCTGGGGGCAGTTTTGAAAATCCCATCCCTGCAACTAATACTCACATATACAAGAGTAACAAGAGTGAAGATAGAAATTGATGTGTATATATATTTTTTGTTAGTGAAGAAATGTGTTTCTCATTAATTGTATAATATATATATATATATAGAAATGTGTTTCTCATTAATTGTATAATATATATATATATATATAATATATATAGATTGTGATAAGATTGTTATAAATCAAGATACGAAAATTTGTTTGGTGGTTGATGTTTAGATTCAAAAAATGGCATGATTGTCAAAATTGTTAGTTGGACGTATATGCTTGATATGATACTGATATTCAGTGGCGGATTCATAGTCTAATTTTATCGGGTGTAAAAAAATATATTCAAAATTTAATATTTATAACAAAAAAAAAGACAACAATACCTTACAAATATACTTTACACTCACTCATAGATTGAAATATTGATCGATTCGTTCCATTGATTAATCTGCAAAATATTAAAACAAAAACAAATTAAACAAATATGAATTGCTTAAAATTTTAAAATATATTACTAACATAAATCTGAATAATTCAAAAGTCAAAACAAATTGAAACTTTAATTGCAAATAATAAATCTGACTGATAAAAATGTTTAATTATTAAGAATATAAATTAGATAAATAAATTGAACAATAAACAAAGTGTTTTATTAGTATAATATAAAACTTGTAAGTTAAAAAAAAAAAAGACACCAAGGAGAAGAAGTCCGCGAGAGAGAGAAGAGAAGACAATAGTTTTTAGAGATTTTTTTAATCAATTTTTTCTTTATAAAACAAACAAAACCTTTAATTATAGATAAATAAACCATTAAAGTTAATGGATATTTAACTTAATGGATGTGTACTTATAGACAAAAAAAAGAAATTAATTGGTCTTTTCTTATTATTATATTTATTAATATAAATATATTTACATAAAAATGTATCTAAATAAAATAAAAGATGCATAAAATAATTAANATTGCTTAAAATTTTAAAATATATTACTAACATAAATCTGAATAATTCAAAAGTCAAAACAAATTGAAACTTTAATTGCAAATAATAAATCTGACTGATAAAAATGTTTAATTATTAAGAATATAAATTAGATAAATAAATTGAACAATAAACAAAGTGTTTTATTAGTATAATATAAAACTTGTAAGTTAAAAAAAAAAAAGACACCAAGGAGAAGAAGTCCGCGAGAGAGAGAAGAGAAGACAATAGTTTTTAGAGATTTTTTTAATCAATTTTTTCTTTATAAAACAAACAAAACCTTTAATTATAGATAAATAAACCATTAAAGTTAATGGATATTTAACTTAATGGATGTGTACTTATAGACAAAAAAAAGAAATTAATTGGTCTTTTCTTATTATTATATTTATTAATATAAATATATTTACATAAAAATGTATCTAAATAAAATAAAAGATGCATAAAATAATTAAACAAGGGGTGCATAATTAAAATTTCATTTAAAATTACACTAATTAAAAAAAATTAGGGGTAGCAAGTGCACCACCTCTGACCTCCTTGCGTCCGCCCCGGGTGATATTCACACATGTTGATATTTAATTGAGTTTTTTTGTATAGATTAAAATTAAAACACAATTAAATGATGTTAAATATCAAAATAATATGTTTAAGATATTATTTAAACAAGATTAGATGGTTGTGTTTACATAATTATTGATTATCTTTTTCATGATATGTCCAAGTTAGAAATATGTGATTGGTGTGAATACTAGCTTATAAATATAAAGTCAAATTAAGATCATTGAGTTTGTTGAGGTTTCCTTTTTCCTTTGATTTTTTTGTAGTTCCACCAAAAATTACTTTGCTTTCTTTCATTTTGTTGTATTTTTCAAAAACATTTCATTATCATTCATATGCTTGGAGCATCCATTAACAAAATATTATGGCTCATTCTCACTTGATCACATCGAAATATAAGCAACAATTTGCTTTTGACAGAGATATGATTTTCTCACCCAAACACGTGAAGAATCATTATAGTGTAAATAATACTTTTGTTAATTTATGAATCTTTTCACTTTAGCTTTAAATATGTTGTCCTCTTGATTTATCCATTTTTCTGTAGTAGTATTACTCATGTTGATTTCTTCTTTCAGTTTTGAGTTTATGCGAAGTTGTTTTAAATAGTTCTATCAATGTCCGTCTCTAGGGAAAGGCAAACATGACAATTGCATGGATTACTCAAATTCTCAAAGTTTATTTATTCAAACGTGTGACAACCGGTAATTACTACCCATAATTTAAAAAAAAATTAAAATAAAAGAACCAAATTTTCAAAAAAAAAACATGGCAAGAAATTTTTTTGCCAAAGATCTTGTAGTAAGCTGAGACGGAACTGGTTCTATCATAAGAGCGTTTTCCTTGAAATTCAGAACCATACTTTGACTTTTTAGTTCAGACCTTTTTGTGTTCGAACTTGAATAGTGTGATGTTTCCTTTCATGAAATTGGTCACACCCGAGAATATTCCTCTTTCAACTAATTTAACCGATTTTTGTGAGTTTCGATCTTAATTGATCTTTAATTTAAATTAGACAGATAAAGAAGGGGCTAAATTTTCATAACAATTAGGTGGATATGATATGATAGTGACATGAGAGTCATCTTGAAAACGTTGACTTTTTACCTTGTTTGGTAATAAATTGCACATTAAGAAGTTAGAGAAAAATATGTAATTATGTTAAAAAGTGGTATGAATGGAATAGTTTGAAACTGAATAAACATCCAAGCAAAGCATGATTAACTTTGTAATCTATTGATAAAATAGTAGTTGATAGTAACTTTGTTGCTGTATAATAGTAAGTTTATGAGATCTTAATTTCACCCAGTCTCGACCCCGTGGTTAAGGTGCAGGGGTATTTCATATTATTGTGTTAGAGAAAAAAATTATTTATTATAATAATAATATGTTCATTTACAAGTATTCATCGTAAAATTAAATCATATTTAAAAAAAATAATGATATAATAAACACTATGGAAAAAAACTATTGATTTTAGTGCTTTGATAGAGAAAAATAAGAAAAGCCTTCATATACTATTTTTGAGGGTTGATTGAGGAAACTGGATACTAAAAAGCAACATTTCGAATTTTAGATGAAACAAACTATTACATGCACGGATTTATATTACTATAGCTAGAACATATTCAGAAGAAACCATACTCTGATTTCTTCTAGTTTATTCTCATTTTTTTCTTGTTACTAATCTTTATAGTTAGAGAAAATGTTGCATAGGTGGGATGCTTTGCTCGTGTCTGAAGAAGTTCTCTGGATCGATCTTTGATTTAATCTTCACCAATCTGTTGAAATTGTTTTTGAAGTACTTAGGTCCCCATACTTGACCTTCTTTGATGCTTGATTTTGCGTTTTTCGAGTTTTGTCCCAAGTCTAGATCTCTATAGTTCACATAAGCTTGTCTTGGATTACTTGAGACATAAGGTGTCATGTAACGGTACAGATCTCTTATCCAGTTGATGTGTTTACTCGGTCTTTTGTCGCTGTCTAGCCAACTTGTTACATATTGAACTTTGAACATGACACCTTTTCTATGAGGAAAAGGGATTTGAGATTCAGGGATTTTCGCCATCATTCCTCCGTATGGAGTCCATATCATCAATGGAATATCTTCTTGCATCATCTTCTTGAAGATCCCTTTAAGCCCGGACTCGGGGATCGGCTTTTTCACGAAATCCGATTTGGCTTTGAAGTTAATCTTTGGGTAAGGTGACTTCCCTTGAAGCAAAGCATTAGTAGGAGTGCGGGTAGAGAATCCAGAAATGTAAAGAATCGATTCAAGCCAGCTCATTTTGACACAATCTTTTAGTGTTAACCCTAACTCTGGAAAACTCTTTTTCATAACTTTCATCAACGTACCTTTCCCGCCAAGAAACACCGCGTTGTACGACGTGGTGACAGTCTTGTTCCCATTGTTTCCAGCTACGTTGAAGAGCACTCGAATGAATAGCTCTTCAACTAGCTTATCCGCGACATTTTGCCACTTTGCAAGAATCTTGTTTCCAATATCTTGTTCTAATGTTTTCGTGACGGTGAACACTGTCACGGTCTTAGGAACAGGAACAAGTTTGATCTTCCATGCTAGAATGATCCCAAAACTCCCTCCAGCACCTCCTCTAATGGCCCAAAACATGTCCTCACCCATCGAGGCTCGGTCTAGTAACTTACCATTGGCATCAACGATCTTCGCGTCTAGAACATTATCTGCACCAAGACCATATTTCCTCATCATGGTACCGTATGCGCCGCCTGTTATATGCCCTCCTACCCCTAAGCTTGAACACAAGCCCGCGGGGAATCCATGAACCTTGCTCTTCTCCGCAATCCTATAGGTAACAAAACATGTTTTTGATCAAATATACAATGAAAGATTAAGTTTTGACATGGTTGGTCTCTCTTTGACTTATGTTACCTGTAGTAAAGTTCACCAACTGTAGCACCAGCTTGAACCCAAGCAGTGTTGTCTTGAATATTAATGTTGGTCTGTCTCATCTTCGAAAGATCCATTAATATAAATGGGTATTCGATCTCCGAGACATAAGACAAGCCTTCGTAGTCATGACCACCACTTCGGACACGGACATGAAGTCGGAGTTTCTTGGAACAAATGATGGAAGCTTGAACATGAGACTCATGAATAGGACTGAATATGAATCCTGGTTTAGGCATTGTTTTTTTCAAGAACCGGAGATTTTGAGCCGTTGATTCAAGAACTTGGCTGAACATAGAGATGTTTTTCGCAGGAGTGAAGAATGTTTTCTCCTGTGGGAAATAAACATTTGTGTTTCTTTTGACACAATTGATGAACTGATCTTGAAGTGAGGCTGATGAAGAAATTGGTGTTATAGTGTAAATTGAAAAATATAACGCTAAAATTGAAAGAAATGAAAATTCAGAGAATGTTTTAGAAATTCTCATTCTTTTTTTTGTATGTCACTCTTTGAGTTTGAGTTTGATCCTAAAGAAACTGCAAAATGAAGTGTATTAATAGTGGACAAAAAAGTTAAAAAACATTTCACACGTTCATTCTAAAAGTTTCCACAAATGTAAACTTTTGTTTGTTTTTCAATATGATAATTATTGCCTAAGGACCTAAACTTTATAATATAAAGTTATGAACATGATTACAAAAACTAAACAAAGTCAATATTTTCATAATAGGTTTGTTGATTTAAATGATAGCATAAACTTAGTGCTATTTAAAGTTGAAACGAACCAAAGCTAACTCTTAAGAAACTTACCAACTTATGTTTCACGGTGGAGACTGAGACTTAGACTTAGACTTAGACTAAGCCAAGAGTTTAGATATGTTTAGAAATATGAAATCGATCGTTGATATTTAAAGGTCAATGAAGACGAATTAAATGGTAAAAATTACAAGTGACGTGACGTAAAGTTGAGATGAATTTTTTTTGGAATTTTGTCGTTAGGTGGCAAAGTGTTCGTGTCCGTGATTTTAGCTGTTTTTAGTTTACTTAAAAAAAACATGGTATATGTTAATTAGACTTATGTATATATAATAAAGTCTATATTTAGGGTATTTTCAAGTGAATGATAAGTAAAGCCGTAACCTTAGGATATAAATGAAAAGTTTAGGTTAAAAGATAAAAAGCATGACCTATATATCTCATGAAATTGTGGAGTAGTGGTCCGTGAATACTTCTTCCAAATATCTAATATAGTGATTATAAGTAAAATATATTATATTATGATAGAAGTAAATATATTTATATAAACTATAAATAAAATATAAAAATTATTTGATAAAGGGTGGAATTACTTCTGATCCATCGATTAAAAATTTAAAATATTTTATACAAGATATGTGATTCGAAATCCAAAATTTAGTTTATTACATAAAATATTTTTACATATATAGATATAGATCTTATATTGTAAAACAGTTTGTCCAAAATTCAAATATTGCAAAAATAATTTGTTTATCGTATAATTATCATATGTGTAAAACTCTCTATCTAAAAAAGTTTATGTTGTAAAATCATCGTAAATATAAATTATTATCACGTTCAATAAAAATTTACAATATTATTAATGTAACAGACGATAAAAAATTTATTTTATATTACTTTTATCATATATTAATTTTCATTGTATGAATACTAGATTTTAATATAATATTATTTTATATAAATATATTGTTTAAATAATTTGTAATATTTTATTTAAATAAAAAATAATAAAATAATAAAACAAGATAGTAATAAATAAAGAATGTCATGTATTCTGTCTCCATAGTTAAAATCAAAGTAGCGGTTGACTAAACCAACCAAATATAGTTGACTAAACCAACGACTTCTTTGATAGTTAACATTAAGTATCCATTACATTTATTTTTGAATTCAGTTGTTTTCGAACGAACACAAGATCACGACTTTTCTTAAGTGTAGTTGGTCAAAATCCCATTTACCGACACGGTTTCGTTATGTTACGGTTGTGTTAGGTCGACCACCAATTTCGTCAGTTTGTTTTTATTTGGTGGTTAAATGTAAACCGGTCAGCATAACCAGACATGCAATATCAAACATTGGAACCAGTTCAAAAGTTAATAAACCGGTTCAGGTGATGGGATTTATGAATTATGACGATCGTTTTCAAATAATTGAGTCTAATTGTTAAATTATGAATCATGCTCAATGAATAGATAACGATAGTAATTATTATTGTTTTTTTTGTTAAAAAACGACAATATATGAATAAATAAATTAAAATTAACGTTGGATATTTGTGGATGGGAGTGTGGGACATGTCAATTATTTCCACTGATTTCACTTTACTTTCTTTTTTTTTCACTTTAACGTGTGGTTTATAAACAGAAAAATATATAAACTGCCAAAAAAAGCTCAATCCTAAACCAATCAAACAATTGTTTATGATATAAAAAATAAGAGATTTGTTATTTAAAATATTACTTAAGTAAAAATGTATAATTTTCATGTATGTTTTGGGTATTATTATAATGGATCGGACATGATTTTATGAATGATTAGCTAGAAAACATGGAAGTTTTGTTAGTGTTGCTTCTCGTTTTAGAATTAGAATTGAAATTGAAATCGAGTTTTCATATCTTTTTTTTATATAAATTTTCTTCTAAAAATATGTTGAAAGTTTGTGTTTTTGTTTTAAAAATTTGCGCTTTCTTTTTAAATTATTGTAACGTATCGTAAATGATAAGAAAATTGTTTTAATATGTTTTTCATTATTAAAAAGAAAAACACAAAACAGAAACTTATTTGATATTTTGATAATAGTGCACATTATCTATAAATTAAATTTTTTGTCTAACATACAAAATATTAAAAATTTAATTTAATTAGTTGATGATATCATTTTGAAAAATTTAAGATTTATTTTGAATTATTTATATTAAAATTTACTAAATTATGTTATCAATAATTTAATTAACGTATATGTATTTCAATAATTATTGAATAAATAGATAATTCTTTTACTACCACTCATAAATAATTATTTTTTATCTTTTTTGAAATAAAAAAATATATGTAAATAAACAAGTGATTGATCTATTGATGCTGATTCAATATTTTTCATATTCTGCCTATATATCAAATAAACCACCTAAGAGGCATATTTTTTTGTCGTCAGCAAAATTATGGATATGTTGGGACGTGTTAATCATTTCGATTTATTTCACTTTTTTGCGCATTATAAACCCCAATAATATGTAGCCTGATTGGACCAGTCATGACCAAGTGAATTGGCATCTTCATTTTTAATCATTGGAACAAATCCTTTATTGGATTTCATAATGTTAAGAACAACAAGGATTATTGTGGTTTGAATGTCTTGTTTTATTCACAATAAAAAATGTTTTTTTTTCAAAATACTAATACATGACTTTGGTTTCAAGCTTAAATGTAATATATACTTGTTGTAATGCTCATCGCCATAGTCCGCAAGACCTCACGCCTTTTCTAGTTCTGTCGACGATTCCATATTCTCTCTATGTTCATGAGTCTCTACGTTTTTTTTAAGCTCACTTTTGTCTGATGGTCGGTAGTTTTTTGTGAGTTGTCGGTGGTGACAGATTCTCGTATTGTCCCTTCAAATTAGTACATGATATTTTTTGTGCGTTGGTTTCATTTTCGTACTACGGACAATTATTTTTTGGTAGGTCACCCATCCTCTAACATAAGCATGTTTAAGTATAGAGATATGAAGGGATGTTTGAGCAAATAGACAAATGCATTTTGGTAATAGTCAAATCAAATATCTTAAACTTCTTCTCATGCAATACTGTATACGAGAATCTGAAATGTTACACTCGTCGTATTCGCTTGATCTACTCTTTCTACTCTTGGACAACACGTGAAGGTCATCAATTTTGGGCTTAGTAGACACAAAGGTCTTAGTGTCTCCTCTTCCTTATACATCATGTTATGGACCGATGCTTATAATCTCCCGGACACGAAACTAATTCAGGTAATATTAGTTTTGCCCGTTACCTCTAAGCTTCGCTGAATATCATTTACTAGTCGAGCTATCGAGCTATCGACACTTGGTTTGAACAAAACTTTAAAACAAAAACATTGGTTTGTTATGAAACAATTAATTTATTGAACTCAACAAAAAATTACAAAACCCAAAGAGAAAATAAATAGATCACAAATTTGAAGTGTTCATATATCATCTAAAGATTTCAGAATTGGAGTACTCATTACTGGAATACTCTGTTCATCACAGAAGAAATCCATTGGATCAACATTGGTTTTCACTCTTACCAATCTATCAAAGTTGTTCTTGAAATACTTCACTCCCCAAATCTTTCCTTCTTCATACTTTGTCTTCATACTCATCATCCCAAGATACATTCCCAAATCAATGTCTCTAAAATTAACATAAGCTCCTCTTGGAGATTTCGAAACATAAGGAGTCATATATTCATATACACTTTCAACCCATCTCAAATATTTTTTTGTATTAGTCTTGTTCTTATCTTCTTCTTCACTCCAATAAGCTAAATATTGAATCTCATAAATATTACCTTTACGATGCGGGAATGGTATTTCGTAATCCGAAATTTCACTCATTTTACCACCAAATGGAGTGAGTATAATCTTCGCAAGTTGAGCCTCTGGAGCCTTAAATCGTCTCCAAAGACTCTGGATTGCGGTTTTAGGTATCGGTTCTTGAATAAAATCATCTTTTCCTTTGAATGATCTTGAGGTTCGTTTTCTTTCCACAAGAATATTTGTTGATTTTTCTTTGAGAAACCAAAGAACTGACTCAATCCAACTCATTTCCTTACAATCTCCAATCTCAAGACCTAATTCCGGAAACTTCTCATACATTAAACCTAACAAGTCATTTATCGGACCAAGATAAAGTCCCGGGAACGAAGCATATACCGCGGTTTCCTTTTGCAACATAGCTCTAATGAACAAATCATCATGAACTTTATCAGCAATATATTGCCATCTATTGATGAGAGAGACCGCCTTTTCTTCCGATGTTTTCACGACGTTAAAGACCGTTACTATCGATGGAACATCAACTAATCTAATCTTCCATGATAGGACAACACAGAAACTCGATCCTCCACCTCCACGGATAGCCCAGAAGAAATCTTCACCCATACCTTGTCGGTCAAGAAACCTTCCATTCACATCTACAATATGCGCATCAATTACATTATCCGCAGCTAAACCGTATTTCCTCATCAATGTACCGTACCCACCACCTCCGAGTTGTCCTCCAATCCCAACCGTTGGAAAAAGACCGGCCGGAAAAGCCAAAGATTTGCTTGATTTCCCAATCTCATAATACAATTCACCAATTGTAGCTCCAGACTGAACCCAGCCGGTTCGGTTATTAATATCTAATGTAATAAACCGGAGATTTCTCAAATCAATAACAATAAACGGTTTGTTTTTAGCTATGTAAGAGAAACCTTCATAATCATGACCACCACTCCTAGTCCTAATATGAATATCATGAAGCCTTGCACATTTAACCGTGGATTGAACATCAGTCGGTTGAACCGGTGTAATGATTGAAACCGGTTTAGGTGTTTCAAGAACCGAGAATCTTGGATTTTGTATAGAAGAATTCAAGATTGAGAAAAACAAAGGGTCTTCAGATGTGTGTATGATTCTTGATTCAATGGTATTGTTGTTTATTCGGTGAGAGAGACACCTGAGAAAGTCTTGGTGGTTAGTCTGATGAGCTGAAATTGAAAGATAAAGATTCAACAGAAGAGAATTTATAAAGAGAGAAAGTAAAAAGTTCAATGATTCCATTTTTAGAGTTTAGTTCAATGGCATTGAAGATGTAATGATAAGATGGGATCTGAAGATATTTATATTATATATATCATGTGGCTATACAACGATGAACGAAGCCATATGATAAGTTAAAAGAGTGATGTAGTTTATTAGGCAAGTGTATCATTAAAGAACGTGTGCCACTTGAGTGATTTTCTTAAATGTATTTGACTTTCAGTCTTTCAACACATTTAAAAAAAAACATAGAACTCAATAACCGAAGAACAGAATACCCAAAATAAATAATTATATATATAAATATTTATCTAATCTATATTTACTATTTAAGCTGTTGTAATTGAAAACTGATGACTCTCTTAAAAAAAGTTGTTTAGATATTATAACAGTTTATACTAATTATAATGTTATATTATATATAAATTTATTTATTTCAATTAAAATGTTTTATCACACGTGACATTGTATAAATTATAATTTCATATTCCTAAAAATTTGTAAAATTTAATCATTGTACCTTATTAAACTATATAAATCTAGCTTTTTGGATATATAATGATATTATCCGAAAAATATATATTATTTACAATATAATGTAACCATAATATAATATTTATTATCAATATATTTATAAAAATTTGTAAAACACA
>KE157356.1:0-25069 GCA_000411055.1 Leavenworthia alabamica
GCTAGAGAACCTTGCCTAGGCTTAGATACTTGGATAGTAGACTCAGGGGCCACATCACATGTCTGTTGCAAACTGCCTATGTTCATAAATATTGCAAATGTTCCTCACATTCAAGTGACTTTGCCAGATGGTACAAATCTCAATGTAACCCAATCTGGTACAGTAAAACTTTCTGAAAAGCTTCTCCTAACTGATGTGCTTTATATTCCTTCTTTTCATTTAAATCTCATCAGTGTCAGCTCTCTCTTGCATTCTTCTCCCTTGTCTGTGACTTTCTTTCCTTCTTTTTGCTCAATTCAGGAGCCTTCTCTGGGCTTGATAATTGGGAGGGGTAAATTGTATGACAAACTCTATATTTTGGACTTGGAAAAACAATCTTCTCAATCACAAGATCCCAGCACTGCATCTACTATCTGTAACGTCACTTCTGATACTTACCTATGGCATCAAAGACTTGGTCATCCTTCCTTTCAAAAGATCCAAGTTCTTTCTGATATTCTTTTTATACCTAAATATAAATCTGATGATTGTTCTCATTGTAAAACATGCCATTTGGCAAAACAGAAAAGATTGTCTTTTACATCACTCAACAATGTTTCTGAAAAACCTTTTGATCTCATTCATCTTGATGTTTGGGGTCCATTTTCTATTACATCTATAGAAGGTTTCAGATATTTTTTAACCTTGGTTGATGATTGCACCAGAGTTACTTGGGTATGTTTTCTAAAAGCCAAAAGTGATGTTACATCTATATTTCCAGAATTTTTAGCTCTTTTAAAAACACAATACAATGGAGTAGTTAAAGCTATCAGATCAGATAATGCTCCTGAATTGAAATTTTCAGATCTTCTTGCAGACAAAGGGATTTTTCATTTCTTTTTCTGTGTTGATACTCCACAACAAAACTCAGTTGTGGAGCGCAAACACCAACATATCCTTAATGTAGCAAGAGCTTTACATTTTCAGTCAAATATACCTCTCATTTATTGGACTGATTGTGTTAGAACTGCTATATATCTCATAAACAGAACTCCATCTCATTTTCTTCAAAACAAAACACCTTTTGAACTTCTTACTCAAAAATCTCCTTCTTATTCTCATTTGAAAGCTTTTGGGTGTCTTTGTTATACATCTACTTATCCTAAAGACAGACACAAATTCACTCCAAGAGCATTTCCTTCTGTTTTTATGGGGTATCCCTCTGGATACAAGGGTTATAAAGTCTTGGATCTTGAGTCAAATGTGGTTTTAATTTCCATAAATGTTGTTTTTCATGAGGACATATTTCCTTTTCAAACAAATGACTCTTCTTCTTTTTGTCCAGACTTCTTTTCTTCTTCTATTATTCCTCTTCCTATCCCTGATTTGTCATCTCCAACAATTCAGGATTCTCATATTCCTTCTATTCCTGAAGCTGTTCAAGAAGTTAATATTCCAGTCACTAATAATTCAATGAACATAGACAGGCCAAGACGAATTACTAAGCCTCCAGCTTATCTATCTGAGTATCATTGCCATATCCTCACAAACACACCTTTACCCGCAGTCACTAAACATACCACTCCTTATCCTCTTTAGTCTGTCCTTGACTATTCCAAACTATCACCAAATTTCAAACATTATATCCTCACAATATCCATTGAATCAGAACCAAAAGATTTTCATCATGCTATTCAATCTGATAAATGGACTAACTCAATGAATGTTGAGATTGAGCAGTTGGTAACTACAGGGACTTGGACTGTTGTTTCTCTACCTACGGGAAAACATCCTGTTGGTTGTAAATGGGTGTATAAAATCAAATATAATCAAGATGACAGTGTTGAACGATATAAATCTAGACTGGTAGCTAAAGGTTACACTCAACAAGAAGGAATTGACTACATTGATACTTTTTCTCCTGTTGTTAAATTGGTTACTGTGAGGTTTATGTTAGGTTTAGCTGCCAAGAAGGGCTGGAGATTGACACAAATGGATGTCACTAATGCTTTTTTGCATGGTGATTTAGAAGAAGAAATATATATGACTTTACCACCTGGCTATACTCTACCTGATGGAGAATCTTTACCTCCTAATCCTGTTTGTTTTCTACACAAATCGATTTATGGTTTAAAACAGGCCTCTAGACAGTGGTACAAGAAATTTTCAGAAGTTCTAATTCTTGCTGGGTTTATACAGTCTGATGCAGAGGATACAATGTTTTTAAAGTTCACAGATAATTCCTTCATTGCATTACTTGTGTATGTGGACGACATATTCATTGCAAGCAGTTGTGATGATGATTTAGATACTTTGAAACAAATACTCAGTGGTGCTTTTCAGATAAAGGATCTTGGAGATTTAAAATACTTCCTCGGCCTTGAGATTGCAAGATCACACAAAGGTATTTCTGTATGTCAAAGAAAATATGCTCTGGATAATACTAAATGATACTGGTTACATTGGTTGCAAACCTGTTTCGACTCCTATGGATCCTACAATTAAGCTCAGTCAAACTGATGGTATATTGTTCACAGATCCATCTGTTTACAGAGCTTTAGTTGGCAAACTTCTTTATCTCACTGTTACACGACCTGATATTATGTTTGCTGTTCACAAGCTGAGTCAATATCTGTCTCACCCCACTGATATTCATCTTAAGGCAGCACATAGAGTGGTTAAATATCTCAAGAATGATCCAGGAAAAGGCATCTTTTATTCTGCAGATCCAGATATCAAATTTAATGCTTTTTCAGATTCAGACTGGGCTGCTGATCCAGATCATAGTTGTTCTATCACAGGTTTCTGCATTTTTTTGGGGGATTCTTTGATCTCATGGAAGTCTAGAAAACAGAAGACTGTTTCCCGTAGTAGTGCAGAGGCAGAATACCGTGCTTTAGCTGACACAACAAAAGAACTCATTTGGCTTGATAATCTTCTCACAGAGCTGAAAATCAAGACATCTGTCCTGCAAACCTTTATTGTGACAACACTGCTGCAATCCACATTGCTTCAAACTCCGTTTTTCATGAACGTACCAAACATGTCGAGTTGAATTGTCATCTGGTTCGTCGAAGATATAAAGCAGGGTTTCTCAACTTGATGCACATCAACACAGAACATCAATTGGCTGATTTGTTTACTAAACCTGTTCAACCTTCTGTTTTCAAGTACTTCATTGAACGTCTTAATATGTCAAGCCTCTATCTTCCTTCCTGAGATTTTGGCTTGAGGGAGGGGTATTAGACTATGCATATTAATGATGGTTGTTAGGTTAGTTACATAGTTAGTTACTGAGCTGATTAATCTGTTAATCAGTCGGTTAATCCATCTTGTATATAAACTCAGTAACACATTACATTGATGTTTAAGTTAATGAAATACACATTTAAATTCTTCTGGGTGTTTTCTAATATCACTTAATCACAGAGGTAGAGACTACAAGGAGAACCGCAGATTTGATGAACACGATTATGCTGGTGGTTTGAAAGTTGGAAATAGGATTGGAGACAGGGCAGAGGATGTAAGAAATAAGTTTCTGGGTAACAATAATATTCAGGAAGAGCAGGTTTGAACTTGTTCCTTTTTTCTTGGTTGGGTGTTTATGGAGGAGTGCAGACGTGGTTCTTGTATATCTAAATCTAAGGTATAGTGGATTAAGGATTTAAGCCCAATATATGCAGTTAAAAGATGTAGAGATGGATGTTAAGTTGGTTACTGATGAAAAATTACACTTGGTGGTAAACTCTCAAACCCACAGTTAATTTGTTTGCAATTTACGTACAAGTTACTTGACATATTTTTTTGGTCCAAAGGCTTCTGCTGAAAAGAAGGAACATGAAGCAGACATTCTTACTTGTAGGATCCAAGAGCTTGAGACCCAGTTGGATAGAGAGAAAGATGAATGCAGGAGGTAATGATTTTTTCCTCCATGATGTTTGCTTGAAGTTGAATTGTGATTTCATACAAGTCCAATACTGTACTTTTTGCAAATTCTAGACATGATTTTTTGGTGACGATGTTCTATCCATTTGTATGCTAGGATTACTTCAAGAACGAATAAATTTGTGAAAGAATATAACCGTTTCTTGTGGGCACAAGATGATCTAAAAAGGTAGGTGTCGTTTATCCTTCTTTTTTTTCCTTATTTTCTGATTGCTTCTTATTAAAGTATGCTGCAGAGATTTCATTCACTAACACAATGTTTTGTCTAATATGTAGGTCACAAGCTCGTCTTCGAAAGTTGGCAAGCCAAATTGGTACGTATCTTGATGGAAATGAAGGCAATGACAGAGATGCAGACGTGAATATTGTAAGTGATGAAGAGTATAATGGTCGGAATCTGAGAACTGCTTGTGATCCACAGAATGAGTTGCAAAATACTTCTTCACTGTCCAAGAAAAAGCATTATGTGGATCAATATACTACGAAAAAACCGGTTGAAGATGAAGATGGTGGTACTTTTATCTGTGTTTAAAAGCTAATTCAGCTGAGACACACGCTATGAACTCTCTCCATCTGTTTCAGGATTGATAGGAAGAAACGATCTTTGCGTCCGAATAAGGATAGTTGGAAATCATACTCCGAAGAAGAAAGTGGAGCATGGAACGATGAAGACACAATTAACAAATCCTCAGCAAAGGAAGATAACGGGAAAAGAAGAAGGTTTTCTTTAGGCACCTCATCTATTAGTAAGGTATGCTTCTCCTCGTAGGTAGAACTCAACTTGATAAACTTTCTTATGTGGTAATGATGCTATAGGTAACATCGTTTACGAGCATGGCAGCTCAAGCATCTGATGATGTTAAGGAAGAGAATCTTGAAACAGTCAAAAGCTCACCTCCCCCTTTCAGAGATGTTCAACTTCAGGTAGACATGATTAGAATCTCCGATACTTTTGTTGGTAAAACTAAATATTAACTGTCCATAAAAAAGCTTGTTTGAAGTCGATGATTCTCACAAATCTTGTGTGGTAAAAATGATGTGTTCAGGGAGACGACGAGGAGGATACAAACGTTGACGTCATGGAACAGAGGAAATCTAATAATGACGTTGACTCCTCTGTCTGATCATAATCTGAATACATAACATAACCTCAAAAGTCAAAACTTTAAACACAAGTTTTTTAAGTAATCCCCAAATGTTTTTGTTCATCATCTTTAAATATATTAAATCTTCTTTTTGTAGAATAATAAACATACGAGAGTACCTTACTTGAAAAAAAAACAGTATTGCCTGCAGAAGTAAAAACTAGACTTTTGTTTATTTTTGCCTTACAAACATGTGCTAAGTTGATGATACAAAAATTACAAACTTCGATCGGATACTTCAACAGAGGCACTCTCAGTAATTAATATCTAACTCCAAAGTATTTCAAACTTTTAATTTCCAGACAATTTAAGTAAAAACAAGTTTCAAGTTCAGCCTAAGAGAGACTCAGATGCTTCTGTTGGCATCAAGCAGATCCAAAGAACTCTTCTATTGAGTGTGAACTGAATACATTTGGAGCAATTCGCTCTGGTTTCACCGCAGCTACATGAAGCTGATATTTGATGAACCTCTGCAAAATAGGAGAGAAATTAGTTAAAACTTAGAAAGCTAGATAAGAATGTAAAATAAGAGTAAAGGAGTTTACAGCTAACTGTGTGCTGATTTCTGGATTGGTATCGATATGCCAGTCAGGTTCTAGTTGTCTAACAAAGGATGTTCTTCCTATCTCTGTACTACAAAATAGGACCTGCAATTTCATGTCATAGTATTGCAACTTTGTCAAAACACATTAGATTCGATTTAACTTCAACCATTAGGTGATGCTCATACTATGATAAGATTCTTGGAAAATAGTTAAGAAAGCTTGGTTGAGTACCTTATCTTTGACTAAACCACCAGATGTGAAAACACCAGCACTCTCCAAAGCCTCTAGAACTTTGACCTGCATTATTACAACTCAGAATATGTGAGTTTCAGAGACTACTGATACTAACCCCATTTGTAAACTATGTTTATTGATAAGCAAAAATAATTTGCTGTGCCATGATGGAGCTGAGTACCAACACGAAAGCCAAACAAAAGAACACAATATTGACTGAAAAAGAAAGTGTTGCTCACTTCACTATCATCGTCAAGAACTCTTTCCATGAGATATAAATCACAAAACTTTGTAATCTCTAGGAGAACTTCCAGAACAGATGACCTCACTGTTGCTTGTTTCTGCATAAAAAGTTACTAGGAACAAGTTAGACGCATCATTTTTATACGAAAATGAATATCAAATGGAGAGATCACTTACTTGAAGTTCTTCTGGACTTGTTTCCTCGAGAATCACTCCAAGAAGACGGCATGTCACCTACAAATGCATATTAGACCAGAGTCAGGCTTGAACTATCGATGATTTCACAATGCCAGAGCTATCCATAACTCTAAGAAATTACATCACCAGAAAATATTTTACAACATTATCAATGTTTGTAATTACCTTCCTTCCTTCACTAAGCTTCTGCCGAACTATTTGCGCCAATGTAGGCTACAAAAAAAAAGAAACTAACTTACTATAACAATAGAAAGTGAATACTGTTAACACAAAATTCTTGAATTTGGGTAGAGAAAAAAGAACGTTACTTTAACAGGTTGAAAGAACTGATCAACAACATCTTGCACTGCATTATCCTCATGAGACGAAGAAACTTCATGAGGGATCAAAGCTATATTCGACTGAGCAGCAGCATTAGAGGTTTCAGCAGAGGGAAACCTCCGTTTAGGCTGCCTTCTTTGGCGTTGCCCTGGTGTTCTTATAGCCCTCCAAGTGAAAATCACAGCAATGGCAAGTCCAGCAATAGCACCAATAGATCTTGAATCCTAATTACATAAACACCAATAGAGAGAAAAAAACGAATAAACTTACATATCAAATAATACTCTAGCCCTATCCAAAACTAAAACGTTCGATTATATATTTTCCCCTAACCACCTAAATTAACTAATTTTGAGCTAAATTAATTTGAAAATATCTGGTCAAATCAAAATCAATACTTTCAAACTACCCTGAAGCACAAATCACACATACAACAAGACCATCAATTCCACTAATCTTAATTTCCAAATGAATCAGATTCCGGTTTACAGAGATTCCCGCCATCTAAAACCTACCCAGATCCGATAGAGAAATGTTGTAAAGAGAAATCAAGATTGAGAAAGAACCAGATTGCGAATTGAAGTAGTTGAGAAAAGGCTTGACATTTTGAAGGCAACGTAAGTGCTTAATCGTTTAATCAATCGAACGATCTCTTCAGTAGGTGATGACGACGACGAAGAAGACGATTCCGCCATTATTGATTGATTCCTTCAAATCCAAATTTCAAATACGTTGTCGCTTTCAAAACCATAGATCGAAAACTATCAGATTCCTCCTCCTAGCTTCAGCTTTCAGATATATCCAGAAAAGAAAAAAAGAAGAGCACTGTGCTCGATCCCGTAGACTTTAGCATAAAGAGAGAGACTTATAAAGAGGACAACAACTTGGTAATCCAAGTCAATCAGATAGACACGTGTCCCTCTTACACGTGGCGGTAGATAAGCATTGTCAGATAACGCTTTATATCGTAGGGTGCGATGGACTTGATCTCTAGAGAAGGAAGGAATGAAACGCTGCGTTTTGTTGTTTTGAGGAGAATTTTACACGACAAACACGATGCAATATCGTTATGTAAGAAAGTAAGGTAACTAGATAGGTGTTCGATTTGCTATTGTTTGATACTTAATTTATCAAATTATATCATTTTACAAGTGAAAAGAATGAAATATAGAGATGAATATGTACAACAAAAATAGCATGTGAACAATGTATGAAAAAACCCTATTTTCTTACATATTGTACATTCACATTAACAGGTTTTAGATGATAAAAACTATTGATAGCTACTATCATACTTGAGAGACATCAGTTTATCTTTTACGTTCAAATTTGAAATAAGTTCTTGGTAATAACAAGAATTTAAATTTAAATATTAGTTGATAAACTTTTTCCGTCAACCAAACCAAACGCGTATAGTTAAAAAATAAATAAATAAAATTTGTATATGTTATCAAACATCTAAAAGTGACAAAGTGGATGCAAGGGAAAAACTCTTTTGCATTTCAAGGTGAAATCAAGAGCGTTCAAAAGCTCTATAGGAAACCATAACTCACAATTCAAGGAGGGAGAGAAGCTCCAACTACATTTTGTTCAAATCTGCATTGCTAGTGTAGAACTCGTTATTGTTGTGCCGGTGATTTATATGTGTAGAAAAGTCATCAAGAATTGAAAAGTGGCACTTAGTATAGCTTACAAAGTTTATCCTCATTTTATATTGGTTACAAATAATGTGTATATTTCATTTGTAGATTAGTTAACACACACTCAACTATATATATTTTGATATATGAGAGATTCAAGAAAGGCCTACACAAGTTATGAGGAGTCTATGAACATTTAAAGAGACAACCAAAGAACCAGAGTACTTATGAGCCAACCGATCTATGTACATATAACCAACCAAGATACACGCGGGGCTACATTTTGTGTACTTTATATATATCCTCTCAAGGTACTTGGCTATACTGCTTATGCTCGGTGCCCTCACAACGTAAATACCTCCATGCTCTTCCCCAATCCCTTATTTTGCTTAGCTAGCCAGCACTAGTGGAGTGGCTGCTTCCATTGGTATTTCTCGTCACGATGTCCGGTTCATTGTCTCCGGCTGCACTTAACATGGGTTCTCTTCAATTATGTAGCATGTTAATGGGCCACATGGGGATGTTATCTCGTCTGACTTACGCGTCACTTACTAGAGAAGATATGATTCTGATGATTTTTGTATACATTTCCCAAATAATTCAAACAAATAACTTTAACTTCACTTAGTTATTCCAGCATATTCCTATAATTATTAGTCAGTTCATACCCCTCTCTGCCGAGGACCAGTGCGCATTTCCTTTGAAAAGTCCTCTAGTGATAAACATCTTTACAAGATATAGTTTATAAATATTTATTAGGCTTAGGAACTACAAAATTTCAGGACGGAATTCAAGGGTAAAACTGCATAGCCCTTCAAACTAGTTAAGAAAGCATATTAGTATTCTAAAAAATGTGGATCAATATCTAAGTAATTACTAAAACATGTGTTAAAGCTGTTAGATCATTGATAGTAAAGAATTAAGTTGATATGGCCTAATTCATTTATCTCTGTTATATTACCAAGAATCTAATGATCTCAATATTTATGTATTACAACATGCATGTAAAAGCATTGTACATTTTAAACACTGTTAGATTTGTGAGAGAGCTTAGAAAATACTTTTAATCGTGTTGTTTATTCATTAACCCTTACACCATACTTATATAGACTCTTGACTCTATCACATTAACTACTTGAGTTTATCACAAAACCATAATATCTCCTATATTTTCTCTTCTGTATCTCCGAAGACATACTTTCAAAATATTTCAAAATACTCTCAGCATATCTCTTTTCAACACCCCATCAAGTTGGAGCGTGGTAGTCACACACACCAAACTTGGATAAGAAATATGTAAAACTCAAAGTGCCCAAAGACTTAGTAAGAATGTCGGCAGGTTATTCTGTTGTGACAACATGTCGAATATTAATAAGCTTGTCACGAACTACATCCCTTACGCTGTGATAATCAGATTCTATATGTTTCGTTCTTTCATGAAATATCGGGTTAGAAGCTATGTATATAGCAGATTTGCTATCACAAAACAACTCCATTGGATCCTTGTGTTCTACACCAAGATCAGCCAGCAGTATTTTCAGCCATTTAAGTTCACGCAATGCAGCAGCCATACTTCTATACTCTGCTTCTGCAGAAGAATGAGACACTGTATCCTGTTTTTTTTTGTTTTCCAAGAGATTGGAGACTCACCAAGCTTGACTAGAAATGCCGAGAGAGACCGTCTGGTTCGAGAACAAGAATTCCAGTCCGAGTCACACCAAGCTTGGATCTGAAAATCACAATTAGCTTGTAGTAAAATCCCTTGTCCCAGAAACCCTTTGATATAACGCACAATCCCTAGTGCTGTATCCTAATGAGCTTCTCTTGGGTCATGCATAACCTGTGACAACACATGAACTTCATAATATAACTCAGGTCTCATGATAGCTAGATACACAAGTCTTCTGACAACTCTCCTAAACTTAGCAGGATCATCAAACTTTGGTCCATCATTGGCAAACAACTTATGATGTAACTCCATGGGTGTGCTCACTGGTTTATAAACAAGCACTCCCATTTCTTCAATAATAATAAGGGCATATTTCCTTTGTGTTAGAAACATACCAGAAGTACCACGAGACTTGATCTTACCAAGATCTGTCATGTGAAAGCATGTGCTCAAATAAGCTTTAAAATTTTCCAAGACACTCAAATCATTGCAGCTTATGATCAGATCATCGACATATATAAGTACTCTGAGATTCATATCTCCTTTTATGAAAGTGAACAATGAATAATATTCATAAGTCTGCTTAAAATCATATTTTGTCAATGCCTCCGTAAGCTTAGAAAACCAGAACCTTGGAGCGTGCTTTAAACCATAAAGAAACTTTTTGAGTTTACACACCTTTGACAGATCAGATGTCTGAAAGCCAAGAGGTAGTCGCATGTACACTTCTTCTTCTAAGTCTCCATGTAAGAACCATTATGGACATCCATTTGGTGAACTTCCCAACCTTTAGCTGCAGAAACTCCTAGAAGTGCACGAACAGTTGTAAGTTTCACGACAGGCGCAAATGTCTCATCAAAATCTTCACCCTCTACTTGAATATTACCGAGAACAACTAGTCTTTCTTTGTCCCGTATGCATTGTATTTTATTTTAAAAATCTATTGATAGCCAATGGCTTTCTTTCCCGGTGGCAAGTCTTCTAAATACCATGTCTTATTTGTTTCAAGAGCATCAATCTTATGTGACATTGCTTTGCGCCACCGCTTGTCTTTGAAAGCATCCTTATAAGACCGTGGTTCCATTCCAGCGACACAGAAGCTATGAAGGCTTGATGATTCTCTGAGAAGTTTTCATAAGTCACACAATACTCAATATGATAGGGTGTTGACGTACCTTGGACCGTAGAGGAATTGCCTATTGTGTCGGGAAGATGAGAGAGATGTGTATCAGGGGAGCATTCTGAACTGTTAACAACGTAGTCTTTGAGGCATACATTCGGAATTTTTTTTCTTTTACCAATTCCTAGTTGTTCAGTCTCAGCTTCAACAACCAAAACTGGAATCATTTCGTCAACTACTTTCTCTAATTTATCAGCGGAAGTCGTTGCAACACTTTTCTCAAGTAGTTTTTCTGCAGACTCAGTACCTTGTACCTCAAGAATCTTTGGCAAATCTGGTGTATCTGTGCAGTTTCATCATCAACAGTAGTCACAACAGTGTCGACATGAGTTGCTACAATTTCTGGAACAGCTGAGTCACCTGCTTCATCAACAGCTGCCACTGGTACAACTGTTTCATCAACAACACTCTGCACTTGAAAATCATCATTAAACACACCAAAGTTATCCACAGGTACACCAACAGCAGCTGTTTCTTCATCATCACACAGCTGATAAGGAAAAACATCCTCAATGAAGACTACATTTCTGGAGACAAAGAACTGCTCCGTTTCTAAGTCAAAAAATTTCCATCCTTTTTGCCCATAAAGATATCCAACAAAAATACATTTTCTACTTCTTCCTCCAAACTTGTCTTTATCTCTTGGTGCCTTGTGTGCAAAACTTAAACATCTGAAGACCTTAACACTATCATACGAAAGTGTAGTTCTATACAACAACTCATATGGAGTCTTACCATTAAGAAGCTTTGAAGAAGTTCGATTAATTAGATAAGCTGCAGCGAGTACATATTCACCCCAGAAACGGACTGGGAGATTCGCTTGAAACAAAAGAGACCGTGACACATTAAGAATATGCCGATGTTTTCTTTCTATCCTCCCATTTTGTTGCGGAGTTCCAACACATGATGTCTGATGAAGAATACCATTATTTTTGAAAAAATTGGACAAGCACATGAATTCAGTTCCATTATCACTCCTCACTATTTTCACATCTTTCTCGAATTCTCTACGAACCATGGAGATGAAATTTAGCAATACTTGTTTCACCTTGCTTTTCTCCTGTATCAAGTATATCCACACAGCTCGGGAATAGTCATCCACAATAGTTAGAAACTAAGCTGCACTACATGAAGCTGTAACTCGGTATTGATCCCACAAATCACAATGAATGAGGGAAAAAGAATCAACTGCTTTATTTGAACTATCATGAAAAACTTCTTTAGTTTGTTTGGACTGAAAACAGACTTCACAACTTCTGAATTTATCGGTAATATTTTTAATACCAGAAAAAAGTAAACTACACAAAACACCAGATGCCGGATGTCCTAGCCTATGATGCCACAAAGCTTGATCCACTGAGATCTTCGTCTTGTTAGCTCAAGCGACAGTCACATCCTGATACATGTACACTCCATCCTTCACTTCACCGAATTTAATCAGGGTCTTCGTAAAATGATCATGTATCACACACAAAGTGTCAGAAAAATAGCAAAACAACTAGTTTTTTCAAAAAATTTGCAATTAACAATAAGGTACAATTGAGATTAGGCACATATAACACATTCTCCAAGATAATATCCTTCGAGAAAGATAAGTAACCACTCTTAGTCGCAGGGACATCACTGCCATCAGCAAACTTAACCAGATAAGAAGGAATATCAACAAGACTAGTGAGAATAATAGAATCACCAGTTATATGATGCAAAGCACCAGTGTGTAATATCACCTCACTAGTTTGTTCCTTACCACTGAGACGTTCCGGGATAGGAGATGATTTTTGTTGGTCAATTAGTTGTGTTAGCGCAGTCCACTGTTCTGCAGTCAAGCTTGGAACTGTACTTGGCATTACTTGAACATCATTAGAACGAGATACACCTCATCTGCTGCGGACATTGGTATTAGAAGCAGATCATCTGCCTCTCACACGACCAGCTTGATTCATTTCTGTCCACCAGTCTGGAAACCCTAAGAGTTGCCAGCACTCCTTTTCATGACTGCTCCGGCCACAGTGTGAGCAAGTCACAGATTTATCACGAGTTCTGGCAAAGGCAATTTGTTCTTCATAGTCTTTCACAATTTGTTCATTAGCATCACACGAACAACTCGGTATTGGTTTATAATTGAGAAGCTCTTCTCACTTGGCTGAAAGTTTTCCAAAATAATCCATCACACTCAGACCTCCTTGCCTACCCAATGCAAGTTCACTCTTCAACTGATACATGTGTATCGCATTACCCAGAGAAAATATCCTCTGCATGTCACTCCACAGCTTGCTTGCATTAGAGGTAAAATCACACTAGATCGAACTTTTGGCACCATTAAAGCTCGAATCTATCCGACGATCATGGAATTTACAGTATTCCACTGTTCCAGATCATTGTCTTCTTCGGTTTGTTTTTTAATCACTCCATTAACAAAACCAAATCTTCTCTTGGCTCGTAGAGAATTCTCCAATTCTATTCCCCACTCGGCGTAATTCTCACCATTCAACTGAACTGGTGTAATCGATGTTCCTGGATTATCAGAAAGATGTAAGTAGTACAGGTTTTTTTTTATCTCAGATCCTCCAAACTTTGAAGACTCTGTTTTAACAATAGTTTTCTCACTCATCTCTTTTAAAAAAAGGATCTTAGATTTTTTTTAAAGGAATGACTCTGATACCATGTTAGATTTGTGAGAAATCTTAAGAAACACTTTTAATCATGTTGTTTATTCATTAGCCCTTGACACTATATTTATACAGACTCTTGACTCTATCACCTTAACTACTTCAGTTTATCACAAAACCATAATATCTCCTATATTTGCTCTTCTGTATCTCCGAAGATATGCTTCCAGAATACTCTCAGCATATCCCTTCTCAACAAATACTTTCAAAAAATTCGTTGGGAACCACTAGTATCTAACTATAGTATATAAACGAAACAACGAGTTTTAATGTCTGCCACAGAGCACTCAAAATCAGTCGAGCAATAAAGAATCAGACTTTGGCCATAGTGATATATGAATGTTATATTTTCATAAAAATCATGTGACACTCGTGATTAAGACACACGTTTTCACAAGGTATAAAAACAGAGGAACCCTACTTTTTTTTTTTAACTTCACCCCTTCTTCTTCCTCTAATATAGAGGATCCTTGACAGTTTTTTATGGGGTCAATACTAAATCCATGGCCAAAAAGGAGAAAATTAGAAGATGGGATGACTGAAGGGCAGAAGAGATTGTTCCTATAAAATTATTGGGGAAAATATCATTAAAAGCCCGAACTTTCAAAAAGTGGCCATTAAAAGACTCAACTTTGTGATTGCCATTTTAATTATAAACTTTTTTGTTGACTTAAACAAAAAATAGAAAACTTATGTTGACTGGGTCATATTAGGCACGACGTTAACTTTTGTAACGACGATTAATAATGGAGTTAATTAATCTGTTAACTTCTCCATTTAATAAAACATGGTCGTTTTGATGTTATTAAAATGACATCGTTTTAAGTATATTGTCAACAACAAATCGACATTCTTAAAAAAATCCCCAATCGAACCCTAGAAAATCAAAATCAAATCCTCTCGATTTCTACTCGATTTCTTCTCGATTTCTTTTGTGATTGAAGATGAAAAGGACTCGTGGTGGATATAAAAGTGTTCAGCGTCCTCGTCGGTCATCAAGATTGGCGATGAGAAACCGAAGAGACGCTATCGAACTTGTTGAAGTAGACGATGAGGTGATTGAAATCGAAGCAGACTCAGACGAGACTATTGGAGACGATGCTGATACTGTTGCAGATGATGACGAGACTGATGTGATGACTATTGATGAACGGATTCGAGAACTAAAGAAGCAGAAACGAAAGGGAAAAAATCAAAAAGGTCGAATGAAGGCGATATCGAAGAAGCTAATATTGAAGAAGTTGAGACAGAGGACGTTCCTCAACCAAAACCACAAAAGAAGCAAAAACGAAAGACAACAGAGAGAACATATACTGAAGAAAATCGTGAGCTTGTGAGTGGAGATGACTGTGAGGTTGCTGTTGATGAAGACTTTGATGAGGTAAATTATGAAGACGTTAGTGATGTAGGTAGTGGTATTGGTCTCCTAGAGGAAAATTGTGAGGATTTGATGTAAATTATATTTTAGTGAATTTTATTTCAGAAATCATTCCCAAAACCAATAGATCATTTTATTCCACAACTTTCAGATTTGATGATGAAAAACCTTTTAAATTAAAAAAATGGAGAAATGAAAACTTACCATGATCCATTGCTTAAATTTGATGTAGAAAAACCTTGATGAAGTTGTGTTGATCTTCTCCTCTACACCTTTTTCTTTTCACAATCCTTTTGATGGAGAAGGATTTATTTTCTTTCTGGTTTTGTTTTACTTGTTTTTCTTTTCTTTTTGTTTTACTTTGAAGAATATATCTAAGTAATTATTTTGATAAAAATAAACTTCAAAAAAAAAACAAAACTCCCTTCTCTTTTTTATTTCTACGTATGGATGTCAAAGAGAGAGAAAGGTAGTTTTTCTATTATTTTTATTTATTTATTTAGACATCTTTATATTATTCTTTTATTACATATATATACACACATATAATTAAAACTATCATTATATATCCATATACATTATTTTATGAGAACAAGTATATGATTTATAGTTAGAGGAAAGAGTCTCAATGTACCCGTTCTAATACTCAGTTATCGAGACTGATCCATCATGGTTTCGCTTTAACGTATTAGAACCCGTAGACTTTACAGAAAACTTGAACTTTAGTGATTTGACCGTTAATACATAGGCCACTCTACGAAAAATATTCTTACATTCTCCCACTTGGCCAATGTACTAACTTTAGCCCAAAACCCTTTAATGCGCATCTTTACATCAAGTTCAATATATCTTAAGTACCATAAAATGAGAGTTAGCCGAGTCATGGCGGTTGCCCATCATTTACTACGATGAGGTCCCTTCCAAGCACCACACACCAACTCCAACTTTACTACTTTTTTTTCTATTGAGATTTTACTTTAATTCTCAAAAAAATTCATGTTGAGATAAACTATAATTCTCAACTTTGTATGTTATCAACTTTACATTTACATGTACATAACCATTATGATAACATTATTTAATTACAGAAAAACACACAAACTTTAATGATATCATCTTTGAGTAACAACTTTACATGAGCACAAACTTTCATAGCAAGGTCTTATCTATTAAGCCCATTTTCCCTACATGGCCAATAAATATACCGAGCGGTAATCCTTTCATCAACGGATCTGCTAACATCATGTCCGTTCTTATATGCTCAAATATCACTATGTGTTTCTTCACTTCTTCCTTTACAGAAAAGTATTTAATTTCTATGTGCTTAGCACCTTCCGAATACTTGTCATTCTTTGAGAAGAAGACTGCTGCGGAATTATCACAATAATTCCAAGTCATGAGATAAAGTTCTGCAGCCACAATGCGTGAACCGTGGCTTCAAAGCATGCCACGAATTCGGCCTTCATGGTGGAAGTAGCAATGACATACTGCTTTCCACACTTCCATGAGACTGCACCCCCAGCTAAGAGGAACAGATAGCCATACATCAACTTTCTACTATCGACACAACCGGCATAGTCTGAATCTGAGTATCCGACGATCTCTATACTGTCGGGTCTCCTGTACGTAAGCATGTACTCTTTGGTGCCTTGCAAGTACCTGAGTACTTTCTTTGCAGCTTTCCAGTTATCCATTCCAGGATTACTTTGATACCGGCCCAGCATACCAACAGCAAAACTGATATCTGGCTGAGTACATGTTTGAACATAGTTCAAACTTCCAACCACTGAAGCAAACAGAATTCTTTCCATATCTTTACGCTCCAATTCATTTTTCGGACTTTGCATTTTACTGAACTGATCCCCTTTCTGAATTGGAGCCTTTCATGGAGAACATCTTTCCACCCCATATCTCTCTAGGACTTTATATATGTATCCTTTATGAGACAAACTTAACAGTCCTTGTGATCTATCGCGGAATATTTCTATCCCGATCACATAAGATGCCTCACCCATATTCTTCATTTCGAAGTTACTAGAGAGATATTTCTTTATGTCACTTAATATTCCCATGTCATTCGCATCTATTAATATGTCGTCAACATATAATACCAAAATGGCAAACTTCCTCCCATTGAACTTCATGTAGATGCATCGATCAATGATGATCTCTACAAAACTGTACAACAATATGGTATCATTAAACTTTATGTACCATTGTCTGGAAGCTTGTTTCAGCCCATATATTGACTTTCTCAGCCTACACACGAGATTTTCTTTTCCTGTGACCACAAAACCTTCAGGTTGGTCCATATAAACTTCTTCCTCAACCTCTCCATTTAGAAAGGCGGTTTTAACATCCATTTGGTGAAGCTCTAAATCATAATGAGCTACCAACCCCAAAACAATTCTCAAGGAATCCTTCTTTGAAACTGGAGAGAAGGTTTCCATATAGTCAATGCCATCCTTCTGAGTGAATCCTTTAGCAACAAGGCGAGCCTTGTACCTTTATATGTTTCCTTTCGATTCCCTTTTGATCTTAAAGATCCATTTACACCCAACGGTTTTGAAAGTATCAGATAACTCTACTAAGTCCTACACTTTATTCACATCCATAGAAGAAATTTCTCCTTCCGCAGTATTTGACCATTTTTCAGAATCATCAATTTCCATGGCTTTTCGGAATGTTTTCGGGTCTGCATCAAGACTCATGTAACATTCATTTTCAACAGTGTAAACCACGTAATCATCGGCAATGGCAGATCTTTTATTCCTTACAGATCGCCTTACAGGTTCTTGTGGTACAATGTTCTCTTCTTGAATCGCGACAGGTTCATTTTCGGTGTCTTGATTTAGTGGGACCGTATGTTCCTCATTATGTTGTTCTATTGCGGTATTGGGCTATGCACCAACAATAGGAACAACTACTTGGGGTGAAACATCGGGTGAAGAATCTTCTACCCGAATTTCTTTAATGTTCACTCCCCTAGATTCTGAACTCCCACTAGTTTCACCATTTTCAATGAACCTAGCATTACCTGTCTCAACTATTCACGTACTATGGTTTGAACAGTAAAAAACAAATCCCTTAGAATTTTTCGGATAGCCAATAAAATATCCACTGACCGTCCCAGAGTCTAATTTTTTTCATGTGGATTAGACAACTTTACTTCTGCAGGACATCCCCAGACACGTAAATGTCTTAAACTGGGGCCTTTAAATAGTTCAAATGGAGTCATTGGAACCGCTTTACTAGGAACCTGGTTTAATATATATGTTGCAGTCTTTAATGCATATATCCACAACGATATGGGTAATTTGCAATTACTTAACATATTTCTAACCATTTCCATTAATGTACGGTTACGCCTTTCAGCTACACCATTATGCTGAGGAGTTTCCAGCATTGTGTATTGCGCACAAATGCCTTTACTTTCTAGAAGTTTTGCAAATGGACCAGGACATTGTCCATTTTCATTGAATTTACCATAAAACTAACCACCTCTATCTGATCTCACTACTTTCACTTTCTTTTCTAATTGCCTTTTCACTTCATCGATGAATAATTTCAGAACATTCACCGATTCAGCCTTATCATGCAATAAATAAGTGCATCCATACCGTGAGTAATCGTCAATAAAAGTGATAAAGTATTTTTCACCATTCCAAGATGGAGCATCAAATGGGCCACAAATATCCATGTGTATTAACTCTAAAAGTTGAGTACTTCTTGTGGCGGGTTTCTTTGTGATGTGTTTAGTTTGATTTCCTTTTATGTATTCTATACACACATCTAGGTCACTAAAATCCAACGGAGGTAATAATTCTTTCTTTACTAACCTCATTATCCTTTCTTTGGATATGTGATCTAATCTTTTATGCCACAAGAGTGCTGAGTTTTCGTTTGATGTACTACGTTTTATTCCTTGATTCTCAACATTAAACAAAGATTCAGAAAAACTTTTATCAAAATTAAACCTATACAGTGAATCAACCAAAATACCATTACCATAAAAATAGTATTTTCGGTACAAAAAAAATACACCATGTCCAATCTTAAAGTTAAATCCTAAATCATCCAACCTACTAATGAAACAAGATTTTTACCACATTCAGGTACATAAAGACAATTTTCAAAATCTATATAACAACTAGTGTCAAAGATCAATTTTCATCCTGTTTCCCATGAACAAGTATCGTTCAGTTCCTTTTAAAGGCTGGATCGTACTGAATCCCTGTTCAATATGAGATACATGAGTAGATGCACCAGAATCAAGCCACCAAGTATTTCTAGGCACTTCAATAAGATTCAATTCGGAACAAACATATAAATGTTGTGTACCTTTCTTATCGAACCATACCTTCCTTCTAGGACAGTCGTTCTTTATGTGTCCCTCTTTCTTGCAAAAGAAACACTTGACCACTTTGCGGATTTTACTTTCAGGTCTTTTAAAGATACCTTTATCCTTCTTTATGTCCTTTCCACTTTGGTTTCTTAAAGGTGCTATGAACTTTGTTGAGTCTGGCAATGAGTGCAATCTGATCCTTCATCTTCTTTAGTCTCGCCTCCTCATGTATGAGCATAGCCTTTAATTCCTGAAAGTTCCACTTATCCTTAATGGTGTTGTAATTCACCTAGAACTGGCTATACTGAGGAGGCAGAGAATTAATGATGAGCTGGACCAAGAACGATTCATGCACTTCCATTCCCATAGACGTCAACTTAGAAGCCAGATTTGACATGTGAGTGACATGTTCATGGATTGGCTGAGACCAATCGAATCTTTTCGTAGTCAGCTCACTCATTAGGCTGCCTACTATCGATTTGTCAGCCAGATCCGATTGGGATTGTTCTTTTATTTTCAGAATAAATTTCCTTTTTTTCTCTGTTTTAGGCATCGATGGTTTTATACTTTCCGCCATCGACATCCTAAGTAAGGTCAGGCACAACCGATTAGAGCGCTCCCATGTCTCATAACGAGACTTTTCCAATTCGGAACTCTCATCTGTAATGGCTGCAGGCTCATCATCAGTGAGTATAGCTTGGTCTAGGGACATTACACCCAAAGAAAATCTTATCTCTTCAGACCATTCGTCATAGTTAAGCCCATTAAACTTTATAACACAGTTTGCTGAAGCAAACGAACTTGATGAAGTTGCAAGATTTTCAACATGCTCATCATTAGGGCTTTAAAACTTTAATAGATTCATTAACTTTTAAAATCTAAACACTTTATTTGTATGTATTTAAATAACAGGTGGGCAATACATTAAATACACAGACTTTCATGATACTTGTTTAGATTTTCTATAATAATTAATCAAATTATACGTACATCCGATAGTAATGCTATATGTGGGTATACACACCATCAACCGTACATAAATGATTAATATTTTAGATGTTACTTATTACATTCAATGATCCACATGTGGGTGATCTCCTATGATATATTAAGTAATCAATTGATCAATCGAAAACTTTTATGTCATTTAAGCATCTTTTAATCATGATCAATTATAAATCTTTAATTTTCTATCACATTAAATATAACCAGACCACTATAGTGATTACAACTTATACTGTGAACTTTTTAATAGGCTTTTAAAATATTATATTTATTAATATTTTATAATACATTAGCCTTTTTATTTTACGTTTTTCAGGGGATTCTTTTTTTTTACTATTCATCGGTTACTGTTCACGCGGTTATCATTCACTATGGTTACTAATCACCGTGGTTACTGTTCACCATAGTATTGTTCACCATAGTACTGTCCACTACAGTTACTGTTCACCGTAGTTAATATTCAGCATGATTACTGTCATGGGCGGATCCAGAAACAAAATTTATGGGGGGCATTAGTGCAATTTTTATAAGTTTTGATAGGTGCAATTTTGTAATTTCTTAATGAAACAAAGTAAATTTAAAAAATATAGGGGTAGCAACTGCTACCCTCTTGCTCAACCTGGGTCCGCCAGTGATTACTGTTCATACCGGATACTGTTAATATCAGATACTGTTCATACTGGATACTGTTCACTGGTTACTGTTCACCGCGGTTACTATTAATTCTGGTTACTGTTCATCGTCATTTAATTGACAAAATCGACATTAAATCCAGAATTTTTATAAAATTTATAACTTTCAATCTACTTAACGGATTTTAATATATAATATACCGTTGGAAAGCTAATTTTACCCTCTACACATTGATATAATTTTGATCATATTTCAATATATCAATGTTTTTATAAAATTAAATAAAAAAGGATTTTTTAAATAAAAAAAAAAATTCATCATCAATCCTTTAATGTGATATTAATGGGTTTTATATGACTCTGATACCACATGTAAATTATATTTTAGTGAATTCTTTTTCATAAATCATTCCCAAAACCAATAGATCATTTAATTCTACAACTTTCAGATTTGGTGATGAAAAACCTTTTAAATTTAAACAATGGAGAAATGAAAACTTACCATGATCCATTGCTTAAATTTGATGTAGAAAAACATTGATGAAGTTGTGTTGATCTTCTCCTCTACACCTTTTTCTTTTCACAATCCTTTTGATGGATAAATATTTTTTTTCTTTCTGGTTTTGTTTTACTTGTTTTTCTTTTCTTTTTGTTTTACTTTGAAGAATATGTCTAAGTAATTATTTTCATAAAAAAAAACTTCAAAAAAAAACTCCCTTCTCTCTTTTATTTCTATGGATGGGTGTCAAAGAGAGACAAAGATAGTTTTTATATTATTTTTATTTATTTATTTAGACATCCTTATATTCTTCCTTTATTATCATATATATACACATATAATTAAAACCATCATTATATGTCCATATACATTATTTTATGAGAACAAGTATATGATTTATGGTTAGAGGAGAGGGTCTCAACGTACCCGTTCTAATACTCAGTTAGCGAGACTGATCCATCACGGTTTCGCTTTAACGTATTAGAACTCGTAAACTTTACAGAGAATTTGAACTTTAGTGATCGAACCGTTAATACATAGGCCACTCTACGGGGAAATATTTTTATATTTGATGGCTGAGTTTGGAGTTAGCGAAGAAGAAGAAAATAGAAGCGAAGAATAAGAAAATAGAAGCGAGAGTTATGCAAATAGTGGGGATTAAATCTGGGATGACGAGAGGATTCTTGACCCTATAGTTGACAGTGAAGGTGAAGAAGATCTGAAGACATAAATAATGATCCTCCAGAAGATGCAAAAGAGATTCTAAAGTTGGGGAAGATGTTCAATAGCCCATCGTCTCTTTATCTGCTTTAAGTCACATAAAATATCTTGGCAACAAACATATAGGCCTATTATAGGAATAGATGGAGCATTCCTTAAATGGGACGTTAAGGGACATCTACTAGCTGCGACTGGAAGAGATGGAGACAATAGGATCGTTCCTATTGCTTGGGGTATAGTGGAAATTGAGAATGATGATAACTGAGACTGGTTCATCAGGATGCTTGCTTCAACTCTGGAACTTCAAGATGGAAGAAACGTGGCTATAATTTCAGACAAACAATCGGTAACTTAAGCAATTGACACTATAATTTCAAAACATCCGCTGTTATTGTACTGTTCCATTCTTTTGTTGGGTTTAGTTAAAGCAATTCACATTGTGATTCCTGAAGCTGAGCATAGACAATGTGCTAGACACATCATGGACAATTGGAAGAGATCAAACCATGACATGGAGCTACAAAGACTTTTCTGGAAGATTGATCGAAGTTATACATACACAAGGAGAATATGGAAGCATTGAAGGCTAACATTGTGAGTGCTTATGATTCTGTTAAAGACTAGTCCAATGACATGGTCTAAGCGTTCTTTAGGTTTGGAAGTTGCTGCAATGATAACTTAAATAACCTTAGTGAATCTTTCAATAGAACAATACGTTTAGCTAGGAAATAATCTTTACTAGACCTGTTAGAGGATATATTAGGAGGCAGTGTATGGTTAGGAATGAGTCATTTTGCTTATGACCATATTGTTAACCATTGCATCTTCCTTCATTTCTTCAATCAGATTGCCTAATACATTTATCTCAGATTGAGCTTTGCTTAATTCATTTTCCATGATTGCAAACTTTGGTAAAGCATCTTCAATTTCTTCAAACACAGCATCTTCCACCCATTTGAACAAAGACTCTAATGCACAAACAATGGGAAACTACTTAAAACCTATTAATCAAACCTAAATCACAAATAATTGAAACAATCATACTAACATCACATTTGCTTGACCACAAGCTCCGATCTCGCTTTCTAACACATCAGAAGAAGGGTATTCCAGGGTTCTCCTTCGTCTTTGCCGTGAAGACTGTAACTCCTCTCCCACACACACGTTTCGACGGCAACCCACGTCCTCCAGAAACCACAGATGTCATGTCACAGAAGACGAAGTCATAACAAATCCAAGAAGTAGCTTTGTTAAGAAGAGAAAGAAGATTGATTCAATTTCTAGGGATTTGTTGATTTAGGATTTAGGGATTTGTTGATTTGGAAATTTTCGATTATGAAGTATATTTGTTGTTGACAATATACTTAAAACGACGTCGTTTTAATGACATCAAATCGATGACGTTTTATTAAACAGAGAAGTTAACAGATTAATTAACTCTATAATTAATCGTCGTTACGAAAGTTAACGTCGTGCCTAATATGATCCAGTCAATATAAGTTTTCTATTTTATGTTTAAGTCAACAAAAAGTTTATGATTAAAATGGCGATCACAAAATTGAGGCTTTTAATGGCTACTTTTGAAAGTTCAGGCTTTTAATGACATTTTCCCCTAAAATTATTCCTTAATAATATGTTTACCATGACCTCGTCAGACACGGTTTCCACGTTTAACTATCGTAGTCCATTGCATCTCTTGAAACTTTTAGGTTGGACACACTTGTTTTCCACTACAGGTTCTTCTTTGATCGATTACCGAATATGAAACCATAGTCCAATGAACTATATATGCAAACTTGAATCCCTTTACTCTCTTTCCCTTTTTAGCACTGAACTCTACCATACTCGATGGAGTCTCACCTGAAGATATTTCTAGTCAGGTAGTTTATATCTCAATGGGCTTTATTTAGTAGAAATAAAAAAGAACTCTTAATCTATTTACAAAAACAAAGAACAATAGAAATGTTTTCTTATAAAATAAATATGAAGGAGAAATACAAGTTGCTCTAACAGCAACCCTAGATAACTTTGTTTATCCTCATTACAACCATATATATATAAACTACTTAAACTAGAAACCTAATTACATGACTACAAATATAGGATTTTTTGTTGTTGTTGTTGGACTTGTATATGGATCTTCTAATACTCCCCCACAAACTTGGCGTTGGTTGAAACAACACGATAAGTTTGAAATCGTAAACTTGTTAACTTGATGGGAGATTGGGTCTTACAATGCTCACTCAAAAATGTAGTAGACATACATCCATATTTTCCTTAGAGATTGTAAAGTGAACTTCAGAACCAAAGGAAGAATCTTGGTCTATACTTGGAGATCTAACATCGCTCACTCAGAGGTATTCATTGATACTTGGAGGGTTTATAAGTAGTCCTTCACAGGTATTTTTGACCATTTTTTCTAAAACGAATTCTTGTTTTTTCTGTACTCATCACTTAATCAAAAAAAAATTGCCCACAGTCTCGTTAATTCCTTTCATCATTCAAGATTTCTATCCATTATCCAATATGGATCGAAGCTTTTCTAACACAGCCTTATCAAAACCAATACCAGTTTTTTTTCGTTCTTCTTCTTATCTCATTAGGAACAATCAATCCATGAAGATCTATTCTAACCAAAATAGCGTATTTCATTAAATCTCATGATTCCATTCCTAACTCTAAACTATATTTAGCTTTAGTGCTGGGATGCGGGTCGACCCGC
>KE157356.1:25292-37652 GCA_000411055.1 Leavenworthia alabamica
AAATTGAAGCTCAAACCCGCCCCACGGTAGGTAAAAGCCCGCGAACCCTCGGGTTAAAGACCACTTTCCCAGGACCAACTAGCTTCATCAGACCTAGAGATTTAATTTTTTTTTCAACTAAAAGCTTTGAATTACCATGGATTGGTGAGAGAAAGACTATCATGGTTTATTTAACATATCCATTTATTCTGATTTCTCCATTCTCTAAGAGCAAATCTTTCATCTGGCTCCATCTCTGACAGTGGTGGCAAAATGGATAGTCGTTTCCACCGTTAGATCCAAAGAAGTCGCCTACGTTCGAGTAAGAACCATAATTAGTAGACAGCGTTCGTAGACACACAGTTGATGGAGTTATCTATTGGGATTAAGCCGTCGTAGAATGTATATTGTTACTGAATATGTCTTCTTCTCCTCTGAAACATAATCTCTCTTTCTTTTTTTTGTTACAGACAAGAATATAAACCTGAAGCGTCTCTCTTGGATTTGCTTTTGTTTGGTAAATAGAAAGAGTGATACCTCAAAATATCCCAGACATATCTCAGACAACTAAGCTCTGATACCATGAAGATATTTCTAGTCAAGTAGTTTATAGCTAAATAAGCTTTATTTAGTAGAAATAAAAGAGAACTCTAAATCTATTTATAAAAACCAATAACAATAGAAATTTTTTCTTATAAAATAAATATGAAGAAGAAATACAAAGTGCTCTTACGTCAATCATAGATACCTTTGTTTATGCTCATTACAACCATATATATATATGAACCACTTGAACTAGAAACCTAATTATATGGCTACAAATATGGGCTTTTGGTTTTGTTGTTGGGCTTGTTTGTAGATATTCTAATATCACTCAAAGCAAAATATTGAGCTTCCAAGATTAAAGACGGACTATGAGGACAAGTAGTTTGTTGAGTGGAAGGTGAAATTAATGTCTTTGAAGAAGGTATAACCATTTCAGATTCCATGTTTTATGTAGTTGGAGCAGCCTTGGAAGAAGTTGCAGATTTTTTGAATAAGTGGATCAGTCCTTGATGAGGCTGAGGGCATTGAAATTAGCGGATATATTGATGTTGCTAGTAAGGTTGAGTTTCAACAGATATTGCAAAATCAACAACCCTTGAAGTAACATCATTGGACTTCTCAATGGAAGCAAGTTTTGGCATTGGTGATGAGCTTGTAGTAGCTATAGATTTATCTGTAACTTCAGTAGCTTGAGAAGAAGGTTGTGATGAAGACTTTCTTAGACAATCTGATGCTTTATGACCTAAATTACCACAAGTTATAGAGAATTGGATTCTTTTTATTCATGAATGATACAACAACATTGGTATATATAGGAGTAAGTAGGAAATCTATACAAGATATTATGTTAGAATATTCTAACTGTACATTTAGTAGAGAAGATATAATCTTATCTCAATACAACCCCGCAAGATGAACATCCAAAAGAAAGTCAAATCTTGGAAGAGTATGCATTATACAAAGAACGAGATACATGCTTTGTTAAGGCATCTGCAAGTTGATCCTTAGAGAAAAGATGTGCACCTCGAAGATACTTGTTTTGCACTAGCTCACGAATAAAATGGTACGCCAAAGCTACATGCTTTATCTGAGAATGAAAAACGGGATTGGCCGAAAGATAAGTTACCCCAATGTTATCACAGTAAGTTACTGGTTGCTGATCTGGTTCAATGCTAAGCTCATCAAGAAGAGAGTGAACCAAAATCAAGCTCAGAGCAAATGCAATATATGGATGGGTGAATTATAAATATTGTAAGCTGCCTATCACTGTTCAAAATTCAGAGTCATCCTCTATTGGAGATCCCAAAGTTAACTGTAGCCGATCCATAGACACCATAGGAGATAAAACTAGTTTTGCTGAGTTCATGTTTGTACGGTTCAGCAGATCAGTAATGTATTTTCTCTGTGTCAGAAGTAAACCAGCCTCTGTTCTTGTGGCTTCAACACCCATACAATAACTAAATTCACCCAGAACTTATAAGGAGAATTTCTGACCAAGAAGATCTATAAAATGTTGGATATGCGCTGAATCATTCCTTGTTATAGTAATGTCAACAACGTACACCAAAACATAGAGAGTGATTCCACCAGAGTTAAGTATAAACAGTGATGCATCGACTAATTAATTGACAAAACCTGAGTCAAGTAGGAACTGTCGAAGTGCTAATACCAAGCATGAGGCACATGTTTAAGCCCATACATGGCTTTCTTGAGTTTGCAGACATAGTTTGGTTTGTCTTTTCCAATAAAACCAGTAGATTGCTCCATGTAAACATCCTCATCAATATTTCCTTGTAAAAAATATTGTTCACATCAAGCTGACTTAGATCCCAATCATGAGACACCACAACACCGAGAATAACATGGATGGTAGAAAGTTTATCAACAGACTGAACGTCTCATGAAAATCTAAGCCATGACATTGATAAAATCCTTTGGTAACTAGCCAAGATTTGAATCGTTCAATGGTTCCATCAGGTTTCCATTTGATGCGAAAAACCCATTTATTGCCGATGAGATTGTAAGATGGATCAGGTGGAACAAGATCCCAAATGTGATTTGCCAACTGGGAATTGAACTCATCAGACATCGAGTATGAGTATATCTTGTTGGGTTTCGAAATTCCATATTTTCCTCTTGTTTGCATCAGATGCACATTATCAGTCAAAACAGGTTCAACATTAGGTGAAGTGGAGTTGGTGATGTTCTCTGTTGCAGAAGAAAGCATTGTTGACACATTAGTGTCCTACAAATCAGATTCAATAACAGACAGAGTGGGTTGTATAACAGAGGATATCTGCAAAACATAGTCACTTGTCGAAGCAGATGTCAAAGGCATTGTACAGTCGGATGAATTCTGCAAAGCTGAGTCACAAGTATTTGATGGAGATACATGTAACAAACTCAAAATAGGAGAAGAAATCTAACATGAGGATGAGGATCTTGGTGGAGTCGAAGACGAAGGCAAGAATAGCGAGGTGAAGACGTTGGTGGCTGGCCCCAATTTTGAGTAAGTGAAGCAACAGAGAACGAAGATGAATTAAGAGAGTGAAATGAAACTGTGTTTCAACAAACTCAACATGTCGTGTAACATACACACTATATGAGGAAGGATAAAGACATAAAAAGACACTTTGACTCATAGAGTATCCAAATAAACACATGGTGTATATATAGGGTCAAGTTTGTGTTATGAGTAAAGCCTTATCCAAACATAACATTTGGTGTATTTAGAACTAAACCCAAAGAGTTTAGTAAATAGTAAATCTCTTGAATGTGTTGGTGTTGGTAGTCGATTAATGAAATAGACTGCAGCAAAGAAGGCATAGGTCCAATATGATACCGGTATTGACGCATGAGTAAGGAACAAGAGACCAATCTCAAAAATGTGACGGTGTCGGTGCTAAGAAAAACCATTGTGCTTCGGTGTAAGAGGGGGCATTGTGAAGTGAAAAAACACCATGTTTAGTTAAGAAATATTTTAACACAGCATACTCTCCACCATTGCCCGAGTAGATAAAAATCAATTTATGTTGAAAATGCTTCTCAACAAAAGCTTTCCAAGCGATACAGACTTCTTTGACATCTGAGTTGCGTCATATAGGGTATAGCCATATGTAGTATGTGAATCGATCAACAAAAATCACATAGTATTTTTAGTTGTCAATTGAATGAATTGGCGACGTCCACATATCTGAATACACAATTTCTAAAGGTTTGGTGGCTTCAAGATAGGAAGAGATAGAAAAAAGTAATTTGTGGCTTTTGTTTATTGAACATGCATTACAATGAAAAGAAGACAACTGACTCGAATTAGAAATCAATTGTTTAGAAATAATAGAATTAAGAATTTGAAGAGAAGGATGTGTTAATCTTAGTGTCAGATTTCGAGAGGATATTTTAGTTGTGCTGAAAAATAGAGGGAGAAGATGCATCTTGACCAGGCCACTCATAGCCACCATCTTTAGCTCCACCGGTTACCATCAGCACCCTCGTGACTAGATCCTTCACCTGAAACAGAGTAGGATAAAATTTAATAGAGATACGGTTGTCAGTGCATAGTTGTTGGACAGAAATCAAATGCGAGTTGAGCTTGGGACATGCAAAACATTATTTAAAGAAAAATTATGAGTAGCTGAAGGAAGAAAAGTAGAATTAGTATTAGCAATGGCAAGTCACATGCCATCAGCAATTTGTACTTCCTCACCATTGTTCTATGGTGTATGCAGAGATAGATTCGTAACTTCGGATGTTAGATGATGAGAAGCATTGGAGTCTAAAAGCCATGATGGTGATGGTGTGGAATTCACAGCAACATTGTAAGCTTGATTTGATGATGTGGGGGAGAAGCGATGTTGTTGTTATGAGGGTTGAGTCGACTGAGAAACAATACGAAAGTGAGGACATCACTTGTTGTGTCCCTGAGTCCCGCAAGCTTGACATCACCCCAAATATGGCCTAGGAGTGCGTTGTTCAAATTGTTGGTTACGGTTGTTGTTATCGGAGGTATTGTTTTGGCAACCATTACGAAGTCTGTTCTGAACATGATTCGCAGTGATCGGCAAACTTGATGACAGAGGAGATTGTGCTGATAAAGCGGGTTCCATGTTGATTAATGTCTCATGGAGTTCAGCAAAAGAGATTGGTGTATCTCTGTTTTGAACTGAATCAACAAGGACCTTGTAATATTCCCCTAAACCAGCGAGTACAACATCGATTAAGTCTTCATGATCGAAAACGCTACCAAGTAGAGCAAGTGCATCTGACTTGGTCTTAATGTGTTGCATATACTCATCAATGGAGGAGGCGCCTTTAACAGAGTGTTTCAGTTGATTCTTCAACTATGTGATGTGTCCACGAGAAGATTTTTCATAAATATACTCAAGTATTTTCCAAGCTTTAAGCGAGGAGGTTGCAGTGGCAATAATTGGTTGGTGAGCCATCTTAATATATCCCATAAGAGAAATATAAAGAAGACTGTCTTTTTCGTTGTAACCAAGAGAAGGTAGGGGGCTCATCACAGCGAGAAGTGGTGATGATCTCTGGAAAGATCTATAAACTTAACTAAGTAATTGACTCGGAGAAGAGAACAAACTTACACTTCAAGTTTTGTAGTTTGTGGTGGAAAGTTTTGTTACGTTAACTATGTTAACTGAGATAATATTGTTGGCAAGGGAAGATCACATTGGAAGTGATGGAAATGATGGGCGGAAGAGGCGAGAAAAAAAATCGAAAGAAGAAGAAGATTAGGCTGATTTTAGGAAAGATTTGGTTTTGATACCATATAGAGAATTGAATTCTTCTTAATCAAGAATAATACAACAACATTGTGTTACGTGCAAACAATAGGTTAAAATATAATCTCAATAAAAAGAGCTAAAGCTCAAATATATTGATATCAAGAGTAACATATTTGGAAGAAATGCTCAGAGGAGGCTCCCCCTCCTACATTTTCTGATCGTTTTTCTCGATACCTCACATTTTTTAAACCTACAACTCTTTATACTACTCCACTCTCTAGCTGCATGATTTTGTTAGGATACATGTGCTAGGAGGGTTACATTGACTCAACTACGGTTTATTTATTTACTATAGTTTGCATTACTCCTGCTCCCAGCCATTAGTTCAAATCTTTAGCTTATGTATCCTTCTTCCTGTTTTGGGCCTTGGACCTCCTCATGTACTGATAAAGTATAGGTGGGCGTATCTCTTCTTCAATTGTATCATTACCCGCCCCATTGAGACTGACCTTGTCCTCAAGGTCAAGTGTTGGAAATTGCTTCTTCATATTTGATGTCCACTCCCAAGAGGTGTCAAAGTCAGGTAAATTCTTCCACTTAATCAATACTTCCTTCTGCTGTGTAATCTTGTTAACTCTGTGAGCAAGCACTCTCTCTGGATCTGCCACCAATCCCCCTTCTTCAGTAAGTTACTCTGGTATGTTTGTTGTCAACCCTGATTCTCCTACCACTTTCTTTAATTGATACACATGAAAAGTTGCATGAATTTAGATCCCTTTTGGTAGCTGTAGTGTATATGCTACCTCTCCAACTTTAGCTACCACCGTGTAAGGTCCATAGAAGCGTGCTGCCAACTTTTAATTAGTTCTCTTGGCCAACGTTTTCTGTCAGTAGGGTCTGTACTTGATAAAGTCCTTATCTCCCACTGCAAATTCCACCTCCCTTTGATGTGCATATACTCTCTTCTTTATTCTTTTTTGTGCCTTGTGGATGTGTCCTTTCAGTAGGGTTAGTATCCCATCTCTTTCTTTAAGTTGATCTTTCAAACTAGCAATGTTGGTAGACCCTGTTTCATACTTGATTAGCTTCGGTGGTGTTCTCCCATATACTGCCTGAAATGGAGTCATCTGTATCGCAGAGTGGAAAGAAGAGTTATAAATTAACTCTGCCCAGGCTAAATATTTCACCCACTGCTTCGGCTTGTCTCCTGTGAAACACCTTAGGTATGTCTCCAACCCTCGGTTAGTGACTTCGGTCTGCCCATCTGAGTAAGGGTAATAGGCAGTACTGAAACACAAACTAGTTCCTGATAATCTGAACAACTCCTTCTAAAACCCACATAAGCATACATGTCCTCTGTCGGAAACAATCGTCTTGGGAAATCCATGCAACCTCACTATTTCTTGGATAAACATGTGTGATACCACATGAGTAGTAAATGGATGCTTAAGTTTCAGAAAATGAGCATATTTAGACAGTCTATCTACTACCACCAATATTGAATTGAATCCATCTGACTTAGGCAATCCTTCTACAAAATCTATAGAAATATCGTCCCAAACCATACAAGCCGCCACATACCTCCTTATGCCAGTCATCATCCCACTCCAATAGAACAACTCCCCAATTCTCTTTTGTGTCCTCAGTACTCCTCCATGTCCCCCTATCTTCCCTTCATGGAATTCTTTCATTATTACTCCAGTTAAAGCTGACAGTGTCGGAATGACCAGCTTTCCTTTCCTGAGTAATATTCCATTAACCAGCGTATAGTCAGGGTGACTTGCTGCATCCGCTTGTAATTCCTTGATGAACTTCTGCAACTCCTCATCCTTATCAACTTCTCCACATATTTCTTCTAATTGAATAGCTGCAGGGATAGTGAGGCTGAATAACAGAGGAACCACTTCCCTTCTGGATAGAGCATCCGCGTCCTTATTCTCAAGGCCTGGTTTGTATTGTATGTCAAAATCGAATCCCTACAGCTTGGTTAACCACCTCTGGTACTCCATATTAATATCTTTGTGCTCCAACAAAAACTTCAAACTCTTTTGATCCGTTCTGACTAAGAACTTTCTTCCAAATAGATAATGTCTCCACTTCTGTATGGCAAAGACAATGGCCATGAACTCCCTTTCATAGACTGACTTAAGCTTTTATCTTTCTGTTAAAGCTTGACTGAAGTAGGCAAGCGGCTTCTGAAACTGCGTAAGAACTGCTCCTAGTCCCGACCCCGAGGCATCTGACTCCACCACAAATAATGCATCAAATTCTGGTAGTGACAAAATTGGAACTGTTACCATCGCTTCTTTTAACTGTTTGAAGGCTTCTAATGCTTTCTCACTCCAATTGAACCCATCTTTCTTCAGTTAACAGATATGTGAGGGGTCTAGCAGTTGCTCCATAACCCTGCACAAATCGTCTATAATAGCCAGTCAATCCCAAAAATCCCCTTAAAGCCTTAACATTGTTTGGCTCCGCCACTCCACCATAGCTTGTATTTTCCCTTTATCAGCTGCTACTCCTTCCACGGAAAACCTGATTCATTAGCGACTGGAATGTTGCTGGTGCGTTGGTTAGCCCAAAGGGCATTACCATGAACTGGTAATGTCCTTCTGGTGTTCTAAAAGCGGTTTTCTGTATGTCCTCAGCCTTGACTCGGATCTGGTGGTATCCCGACCTGAGATCCAATTTGGAAAACATAGCTGATCCCCGCAATTCATCCATCAACTGGTCTATCATTGGTATGAGGTAGCGATCAGGTACACTAGCTTTGTTCAAGGCTCTGTAATCAACAAAAAATCTCCAGCTTTTGTCCTTCTTCCTTACTAACAACACCGGACTGGAAAAAGGGCTCTCACTTTCTCTAATGATACCAGCTGATAGCATGGCTTCTACCTGCCTCTTTATTTCCTCCTTTTTGTATCTGCGGGTATCTAAATGGCCTGACACTAATAGGTTCAGTGCCTGGCTTGAGTAGTATCGCGTGCTCTTTACCTCGTATTGGTGGTAGCCCTTGATGTTCCTCAAGCACCTCAGCATACTCCTCTACTAACTCTTTCAACTCCTCCGGAGGTTCAAGTTGCGATACTTCTGTATTAGTCTCCATTTCGCCAAATTCAATTAACAGATCTTCACCTTTCTGTTGTATGGATTTGAGCATAGACTTGAGTGAGACTGCCTTGTTACATAAACTGAGATCTCCTTTCAACTCTACTGCCACATCGTCAAATTTGACCAACATCACTTGTTCCTTCCAATTAACTTTCATATCTCCTAATGTATCAAGCCATTGGATTCCCAAGATCACGTCCACTCCTCCCAGTTCCAATGGTAGAAAACTTGTATCCACTGTATAGTTCGGTAGTGCTAGCTCCAATTTCCATACAAATCACAGTTCCTGGAATGGAGATTCCTGTTCCCATCATCACACATACCCGTTGGTGTCTCTTGTCTCCAATCCCAAGGTGTGCACAACCACTTCTGAAATAAAGTTATGAGAGGCCCCGCTATCGATTAGCACCAACATCTCCTCCTCTGGGATCTTTCCCTTCAGCTTCATCGTTCGAGGAGAAGATATACCCGCCACCGAATTAACCGATAATTTAGCTAATTCTGCCACCTCTTGAACCGTTTCTGCCTCGTTCTGTGCTTCTTATTCATCTGACTCAACATCCTCCATATTATCTCCTACCATCAACACTTGTAACTCTTTCTTCCCACATTGATGGTTTGGATGATATCGCTCATCGCATCTGAAGCACAGATGATTCTCTCTCCTCTCGCAAACCTCCGCATCTGTCAGCCTTCGATACGGATTATGGCGATATTCCTTAGGGTTCATCGTGGTGCTCGTTTTTTTTCATTAACTGATCAATATGACCCCGTTTTTTTCTCCTGGGTTATAATTTTTGTGTTTGGACGACTGTACCCCTGTGCTATTGTATGCCTCCCCACGTGAGAACTGTGTGGGAAATCTTCCATCCGATTGTTGTGATCGCCCAGAATTTCCCGACACGAACTCTGATCTTCCATCACCTGTGTCGGCCCATTCTTCTACCATCCATGCGAGACTCATAATCTTTTTTAGGTTACCGGATTAAAACATCTTCACTCCCATTCTCGTATTTGCTTTCAGTCCTGTCATGAAGGCCATTTCTAGAACATTTTCTGGTACATCGGCGGCGTTAGAAGCCAGTGCTATAAATTCCTTGCAATACGTGGCCGCCGTGTCCTCTTGTCGTAACATCAACAATAGCTCTCCTGGTGTTAAATCATGAGTGGTAGTGAAACTTTCCAGTACTCTGATTTTCATCTGTTCCCAGCTCAAGAAAGGATTCCAATCCTTCTCCCAACGATACCAAGACATCGCTTCTCCATCAAAACACATCTTTGCCGCACTGAGCTTTTCTCCATCCGTGAACTCACTAAGCTCAAAATACTGTTCCACTCGGTGTAGCCATTTTTCAGCATTTTCTCCTTCGAAAATGGGTATTTCTATCTTCCTCGTTAATGGATTACTCCGTTGTGGAGAGATAGTCCGTTCTCGTGTCGGTCGAGACGATCGAGCTTGATCAGTCCTCTTCTCCTCCGATGACACCTCAAAATGACTCACAACAACTCCCGAGTTTTGGGTATCCTCTTGGATCTGTTTTCCCGTGGCTTTAGAAATTTTTCCTCCCTCCTTCATGTGCCTCACCAACTCCTCCAATAAATCCAACTTCCCCATCTGTTGTTTTATCTCATCCATTCTCGATTTCATTTCCAACATCTTCTTCTCCAGCACAGAAATTTTCTCTATTTTTCTTTGTAACTACTCCACCGCTGTCTCTACTGTTCCAAGGTTCTTCGTAGGATCAGATTTTGGTGCCATGGTCTCAGTTTCGACAGCTCTGATACCAATTTGTTACGTGTAAACAATAGATTAGAATAGAATCTCAACAAAAAGAGCTAAAGCTCAAATATATTGATATTAAGAGTTACAGATTTGGAAGAAATGCTCAAAAGAGTCTCCCCCCTCCTACCTTTTCTGATCGTTTTTCTCGATACCTCACATTTCTCAAATCTACGACTCTTTATACTACTCCACTCTCTAGCTGCATGATTCTGTTAAGATACATGTGCTAGGAGGGTGACATTGATTCAACTACGGTTTATTTATTTTCTATAGTTTGTATTACTCCTGCTCCCAGTCCATTACTTCAAATCTTTAGGTTCTGTATCCTTCTTCCTGTTTTGGGTCTTGGACCTCTTCTTGTACTGATAAAGTATAGGTGGGCGTATCTCTTCTTCAATTGTATCACATTGGTATATATAGGAATAGCTAAGAAATCAATACAAGACATTATGCTTAGAATATTCTGACTCTACATTTGGTAGAGAGGATATGATCTTATTTCAATACAAATCATATATTGGAGGGATCCACGAGTACAAAACGTCAACCATAAATATTTTACATGTTTCATCTTCGAAGGCGACTCTTTGAGAAAAAATTCGTCTAGGTTTTGAGAACAAATTTTGGGAGCCTTTTCGGAAGATAGAGCTGGCCAAAATGAGATTTGATCAGAAATGGTTGGAGCCTGGGTTTCTGATTAAAAAGGTATGTGTTCAAACCTCCTTTTTGTAATATTTTACACCCATTAATTGCTTGGACTTCTTCCCCCACTTTGCACCACTGTAAAAGTCTCTCTTTCTTTCTTTGTATTCATTCGATTCATACAAATATTTTGTGTTTAGGTTGTAATCTTTTTATTTAGATAATCTTTATTATTGGGTTTGTAGTTTCTCAACATTTTGCCAAGGTTGTGATTCTTGTGAATCATAAGTGAGTGTTTCTTTCTTCCCTAGAACAGCTTCGCATATGAATGCATTTATATTTGGAACGTAACAAATTACCAAATTTGTTTCACAATTTTAATGTATTTAATTAAAACACACGCAAAAAACAATTATGCATCCAAATTGTAACGATAAAAATTTCCAAAATCATCATGTTCCTTTAAAGATTTTCCTTTTAGAGCATGTCCATCAATGGTATCTCAAATAAAGATTTGTGAAAGCTGGTGAGATAATTATGACTATGACCCATCATCACCAACAACTAACCATTGAATTTTACAAAAAAAAATGTACACCTCTTCATTTCTAAACAGACACAACTCATGCTTCATGATGATGATTGGTAAGAACAAATTCTTGTCGGAAAAGTAATGTAAACTTTTATCTTATTGTGAACAGATTTATGAATAGAAGAACTTAATATGTTGCGGCATGTAAACGTTAGAGAATTGTAGGAAGATGGTGGAAGCCAAACTGGTGAAAATATAGTAATTTTGTTATCTTTATTTATAGAACTTATATTTATTTTGATGTAAATCAATTTTTGGGGGCTTTTCTACTATAGGAAAAACCTTAATTCATCTCTTTACAAATAAAACTTCCCATTTTATTTAGTTGATAAATAAAGGTGCAAAGATTATACAATGGGAAAAATGTCAAAAAAATCGTGTACATAATAAGTGAAAGAAAAAATTCTCAACTTACAAATTGTCATTTAAATCACAAAATTTTGTTTTGACTTATTAAAAAATATTAAAGTTTTCGTTGACCAACTATTTTTGTTCTGCCGTTAACAAAAAATTAAAACAGTGTTATCTATCTGTTATATAATCCGTTAAGACTTAAGCGTAAAATAATATCGTTTTGATTGTAAAATTAAAATAAAATTGTCAATAAGTTCTTTCTAACTCGACTCTCTTGGAATAAAGCTAAGTAGTTATACCAACTGTACTACCAAAAATTTTGAAAATTATATAACTATATTATATATAACCTAAAAACGTATTACCTTAACACAATTAAAAACTTAAAAAAATTTAAAATATATATTTTTAATTTAAATTAAAAATTTAATTTTAAAGTTTTAATAATTATTATTATTTATTTAGATTCTTAAATTAAATAAATCTAAATAATTGTTTTTCAGAACTAAAATTTTAGGTTTCAATAATACTACAGTAAAACCTCTATAAATTAATAATGTTGGGACTTTGATATTTTATTAATTTATCTATAAATTAATATTTATTAATTTATA
>ASXC01011226.1:0-18139 GCA_000411055.1 Leavenworthia alabamica
TTCGACTTTGCAGTCGGGTTTATACAAATACCCTATATGTTGTAACACTTAAGGATCGAATCCTCAGAGACCAATGGTTACTGAATTAACAAAAGCGTTTCAATTATGTTTAAGGAAAGAAAGTAGAGAATAAATGGTTGTGGTTTTGTAATTAACGAAAACAAAATGTAAAACAAATAAGAACGATTTAAAACTATTAATTAAAAGGTTAGGAATCAGAGAGTTTCGGGAATTCAATCAATGGAATTCATATTACTATTCAGAACTTATTAGTTCGCATCTAGGAATCGAATGTTAAAGCCTAATCTGTTCACTTCCATGAAACAGATTACTAATGACTAACGATCCGGGAATCTAAGTTTCCACTTGATCCCGACTATCCTAGACAAGCATTAATGTTTAATTCGATAAGTTCACAATTCAATTCAATAACAACTTCCATTGGTTAACTTGAATTGTCTATTAAAGTCTAATCAAGTTTTTCTATAAACTTTTGGAATATAGAATAAATCCTAGATCAAGAACTAAATGGCCAATTCAATTCAAGTTTTTAAAACAACAATGATAGAGATGATAAATAATGATCAATCTATTTGAATCTAAATCCCAAACATGAAAACCCTAATTCTCAAAACCTTAACAATGGAACTACTCAATCATTATCAAGTAATCAAAGAAGATGAATAAGAATAATTGCATAATGAAACAGAAAACAGAATTAAAAGGGTTCAGAAATCTTCTCAATGAATTGTTCGGAGATCGTCTCCCTTACAAAGTGTCTTCTCAAACAGTGAAAATCGTCCTTAGAACTCTAAAAACGACGGCTGCTGTTAAAAAATGACTTAATGACCTAAAACTCGTCTAAAAATCTTTAAATAGATAGGTTAAATGAATTTCACCCGGTCGGGTGAAATGTTGGATCGACCGGGTGAAGTGTTTTCGTCTTCGGATCGATCGGGTGATACTGAGAGTGCCCGATCGATCTATCATTCGGCAAAATGGCTGNCTTTCTTCGTGTTTTATCAAACCGATCCTTTTAACGCTTAATGCTCCTTTCCACAGCTAAATTACCTGATAAAGAACGAAAACTAACCAAAACCGATAATAATCCGAAGACTCGAAGTTAGAAAAACCGGTAAAATAATGAATATATCAATAAGCACTCTACTTTTCATCGAAGCAAGCAGAAAGTCAAATCAAATCTTTGCACAGTCGAAAATCGAAACAAATGACAATACTATTCGTCTTGAGTCAAACTTTCTCCCGTACGCGCATTTGGAGTGCGTGTGTTGGTGCTGTGTTACAATACAGCTTCCTTCGTACCACGTTGTTGATATGTAAAGATACTGCTATCTCACGCACTTGTTCTACACACAATTTCTGTTGTATCATAGAGTTTTCAGAACAAAGAAATAAAAAATAAAAAAAACGTTTTTGCTTTAGAATTATTTGATTTCTTTGTAAAAATTTTGCTAATGATAATAAAAAAACTTACAGAATTTATAGAAAATAAATCTAACCTCCCAATACTTATGATTATACAATCATTAAAACATAATTTGAAATTCTTATTTTAATATCCAAATTAAACCCAAAATTAAACTCTTAATTTATTATACGAAACTCTGTCACTTGAGCTCATCTCTTTAAAATGTATTTAAATCAATTTTCAACCGCATGTAATACAAACAGTAACAGCAGACCCGCCCTATTGTTGTATAAAGTCTAAGAACAAAAAAAAATTTAGTCTTGACATACTCAAGATAAAAATTTTGGCCGATGGACGGTGGCCTTTGGCACCCCTATAAAGTGTTGTTGATAAACCTTTAATACAGCATTTACGGACTTGGTGGTACAAAAAGTAAATGGTAATCAACGTTTAATAACGTCTATGGTAGTTTGTAATTTAGTATATACCACTTTTGGTATCGTGTTTGTTTGATACCTTATAGTAGATGTTGTCGACATGCGAATTCTTTACAAGCTCTAAAAAAATATGAAGTCTTCAAACATTTGTATCATCAGTAATATCGAGAATTTGGATTTTTATATATTGAATACTCAAAGTTATATAACATAAGATTGCTAAGTTATAAGTGGACATTAGAGCTACTTAAATTTTTAAATAATGCATTAACTACAAAATTGTTTTTTTTTTCAGGTCTAATCACCAAATAAACCATGAATCCAATGTTACAAGAACACAATTCTTTGTCCTAAATAACAATTCAAATTTCAATCTTTATCTTCAATAATCCAAGAGAGAATAGTTCCGGTTTACAACAAGAATCAGAAAAGGTCTTTACTTTGCCCGTCTATTTCAAGGTTGAGCCGGTATCACAGGTGGAGGAGATTGTTGCTTGTTGCAGTTGTGGCTGTGGCTCATGATGTTCAGAATCTTCCTTTGCTTTAGGAGACTCAGAGACTGTTGATATATGTTCGGTTTCTTGCGTTGATGATGCAACATCAGCAGCTTTTGGTGATTCAGACAAGTGAACTCTAGCAAACTCATCAACCACTTTCCTCTTCTCATCTTCCTCAGCCATACCAGCTTTCTCTTTTGCCTTTTGTCCAACTTCTTCCGCAGCTTTAGCCACTTTGTTGAACGCTCCAGTGACCCAAGTGGTACCTGTGAGAACATACCGGTTCTTCATTATAGCTGAACCAGCATTGCTCACTGTCTGCTCCGCTGCTGCGATTGCTGATTTGGTTTTCTCTGAGACTTGATACTTCTGATCAACTTCCCTTACTTTTTCTCCCACAACAACTGTGCCTGTATTGATCTTATCCGTAAAACCAATTTTCTTGTCAAAAGAAGCAACTTTAGCTGATGCAGTAGAAGTTAGCTGATGTTTCTCATCAACACTCTTGGCTTTGGCTATCGCATCTTTTCCCAGTATAAACCCCTTTGCAAGCATGCTGCTCACAACATCTTCAGCTTTTCTCAACACGGATTCATTTGCCCTTGGAGATTTACTGCTGTCCTTATGTTCCTGTGAATAAAAGATGAAAATGGTTAAGAGTTTACTTGAAAAGACATAAGAAGGGATGATGAAGAATTAAGAGCTTACTAAGGAAGCTAAAGCCTCAGGAGATAGTTGGTAATCCGGTTCCATAGTGACAATAACGGAAGAATCAACAATCGTTGCTCCCTAAAAGAATTACACAAAAACTCAAGTCACTCACTCAAAGGACATTAATAACATAGAGGAAGCTGAAAAGTGAAATATATACCGAGAGAAGAACCGCAGTTTCAGCTCCTTGGAGATCCTTGAAAGTGATATATGCCAGTTTAGTACGTTCAGTCTCGCTGTACAATCGTAATCAAAAGAGTTAAGAAACAAAAGAACTAAGAGCTGTGATCATCAGAACTTTAAAAAGAAACACATGTAGAGAGGAAAACCAAAACCTCAGCGTTTCGAGGTAGATAATATCACCAGAAAAGGAAAAAAACTCCTTGAGGTCTTGGTCTGTTGCTCCAAGAGAAACATTACTCACTTTAACAGTAGTCATCTGCAAGATAAAGGCAATCTCTTTAAGACATAATTCTAATGTTTTCTGACATATTAAACATTTCTTGTTAGATTCCGCATTTTATGGATTCCTTATCGGCTTAACATTGTATGATCTCAATACAATGAACACAAAGATCAGAAACAAAACGGCATTTGAATCATCAAAACAATAGATTATAAAAAGACCAAAAAGAAATGCTGTAACTTTTTTCCGATTCCAACACAAACAAAAAAACAACCTTTTTCATCTCAGAAACAGTGATTTCAACCCAAAAAAAACTGAGAGAAGCTTCAAATCCTAAATTAAAAAATAACAAATTCAAAACAATAAATTATTTAACACATAATCAACGTCGTTCGTTCTGCAAACATCTTACAGCGTAATAAGTCCTAATCAACAGATCTATTTACATCTTCCTCAATCAAATCAACAGAAAAAACATCGGCTTTCTCACGATAAACCAGAATCAAAACCAACTCGTTTCTCTAGAACAAAAGGAATTATATAAACTCACCGACATGGCGATAAAAAATTGGTTGACGGGGATTGAAAACGGAAGATTTTGGTGTTATTTCTCTTCTTCACCTCAGGAAAATATTTGAAACGAAACGAAATATCAAAGAAAGACAAATCTGGGTGGACCCCATTTAAACACGAGTTATTCAAGGTTGACACGTGACATTGTCGGAACTTCTCACGTGCGATAGTTAATTAGAGTCTCCCTATTTCCCCGAATCTGAAAATAAATTAGATTCGCTCAAGTCTCAACGAGTTAATCAACTCATTAATTGTGAAAATACCACCAAATTAAAAAGGAAAAAAAAAGTCAACAGCTACGTGCATATATCTACGTATTTTTTTTACACTTTTTACGCACGTAAAGGTCTATATAGAGATTTGTTTCATTAAATTATGGACTAAGTATATAGTTGACCATAATTTTTATTAATCCTAAATATGTTACTCGGTTAAGAACTTCAAATTTCAATAAGCGTCGTAACGAAATCATTCTCCACCAATGTCTACCATTCACGTGTCTACAGACCGAGGGGTATTACCTACAAATTCAAAACTATCGAGTCACTTTTAGCATAAAACAGAAAAGTTAAGGGTATAAAACTAAAAGAAAACAATGGTTTTTTTTTTTTTCCACATAAACCATAAACATTATCAAACAAGTTTTGAACAGAAAAGTTGTGATCTCAAACCATAAACAAAACAGACTTTTTAAATCCAGCCTAAACAATATGTCATAACCTTTCATGCCACTGTTGAGCTTTGTCTTGTATCATTCATGAGATCTAGTTTAAGCCATGAAGGCGCTCCCCTTGCAAGATAAGATTGATGTCTATCTTCCCGAATAACACTTTGAGCTATTTTTGACGCAAGGATATTGTTTTGAAATGCAGTATACAACAAAGACCATTCCTGATTCGATGCAAGATTGGAACTAATTTGTACCATAAAGTCCATGTTACCTGTCCGATGATTGCTTGATATTGCTCCATCCACCACTTCTTGCAAAGAGATTTCGAAGATAACAAACTTTTCTCTTATGGTCTGCACACTATCCATCGCCCATCGAAGACTATGCATACCTGTATGTGTTAGTGAGTCTACATTCTGGAACATCATTCTTGCATGAAATAAAACTTTTCCTTCTTGGTTTCGTAGGATCCAAGCTCCTCCTCCCCTTCTTGTAGTTTCACACCAAGCAAAACCAACACTACATTTTCGATACGGGTTTGGAGGAGGTATCCACCTCTGCATTGTGTGTTCTGTTTCACCCAACAATGCTGACCCCTGATCTTTAAAGAAGTTGGCATAAAACCATTCATCAGTTTCAGACACTGCTTTGTTAACTATGGTGGAAGCTGAATGGCGAACATTTTCAAACACAAAGGAGTTACGCGCCTTCCATATATGCCACACTATCCAAGGGAATGCTCTTCTTCTACTCCAGTCTATCCTCTGTAAATTACAACATGCTAGCAGATGGTGAAAGTTAACAAAGATGGAGTTGACCGAGAAACCTCCTCTAGGCATCGGTAATTGGGATTCCTCCCATACCTCTTTCGCGAAAGGACAAGCAAACAAAACATGATTAACCGTCTCTGTATCAGACCTACATGACCGACATTGAGAATCCACATTCATGCCTCGAGACTGCAGTCTTTCACCCACAGCTAGAGCCCCTTTAGATGCACGCCACATAAAGTGTCTGATCTTTGGGACTGTTTGTAACTTCCAAATCCTGTTCCATTGACGTGTTTCCAATTGTGATATTGTCTGCGTGGTTACCTCTTCTAGCCGTTTCAGTCTTTGACTTAGCTCATACCCAGTTTTAGTTGTGTAGTTCCCATGGTTTGTCAGAGACCATCTTAATTTATCTTCTCTATTCCTTCGTAGTGAAATGCCACAAATTAATTGAATCTCATCGTCGTTAAGATAATGTTGCAGCATTTCCCAGTTCCATTGTTCTGTGTGGGTATCCCAGAGATCAGCCACTCTTAACTCAGAATCTATGGGGCTTCCATTGTGTGTAGCTGTTGTTGGTGTTTCTTTCATAATCCAGTTATCCCACCACACTCTTGTTTGCTGCCCATTACCAATATCCATAAGAAGACCTTTTTTTAATAGCTCTCTCCCCCATAAGATGCTTTTCCAGCCATACGAAGGTCTTTGGCCTAAACTGCAGTCTAAGAAGGATTTGTTCTTGAAATATTTATGCCTTAGAATCCTTGACAACAACGATTGTGGATTTGCCCAAACTCGCCAAGCTTGCTTACCAAGCAAAGCTTGATTAAAATCTTCAATGTCCCTAAAACCGAGGCCGCCTTCTTTTTTTTGTTTACACATTTCCTTCCACGATACCCACGGTATTTTACGACGGTCTTTCTCATTGTTCCACCAGAATTGTATCATCGAACTTGTAATCCGGTGACACGTATCTTTGGTAAGTTTAAAACAACTCATCGCATATACCGGCAAAGCCATAGCAACAGACTTAAGCAGTATCTCTTTTCCTCCCATAGATAGTGATTTAGCAAACCAACCATGCAACCTTGATTGTAACCTTTCACGTATAAAGCTTAGCAGTTTTATTTTTGAACCTGTAAAGCATTCTGGCAAACCTAGATAAGTACCTTCTCCGCCTTCCTTATCAATCTTCATTATTCTTTTGATATCATTCTTGTTCGCTTCATCAACTTTTGCACCAAAGATAATCGAAGATTTACCAAAATTTATAAGCTGTCCTGATGCATCGCCGTATAACTTCAAACATCTCATTAGTTCCTCAGACTCAGCTTTATTCGCACGACACAACAATAAACTATCATCTGCGAATAATAGATGATGAACCGATGGTCCTGACGGTGAAGCTTTTATACCATGCAATTTACCGCGTGATTCCGAGTTATTCAACATATTAACCAGAGCTTCCGCACACATAAATAAGAGAAAAGGGGAGAGGGGGTCACCCTGTCTCAATCCGCGGTTTGGCTTGATAAATCCATGAGCTCGATCATTTAGTATAACCGAATATGTAACTGTAGTTACACAATACATAACCCATCTGATCCATTGAATATCAAACCCCAATCTTTCCATCAACTTTTCCAAAAAGCTCCACTCTACTCGATCATAGGCTTTAGACATATCAGTCTTGACGGCCATAAAACTCTTTGAGGCTGTGGAGTTTATCTTTAGTGCATGAATCATCTCATGTGCAATGAGAACATTATCTGATATCAATCTCCCTGATACAAACGCTCCTTGCGTGTCTGAGATAATGACTGGTAGGAATCTCTTCAAACGTGAACACAAGATCTTTGATATTATCTTATAATGAACCGAGCAGAGGCTGATAGGCCTTAGATCTTTCATATGGACAGGATTATAAACTTTTGGTATGAGACATAAATTAGTAAAATTCCATTCTGGTGGAAAGAAACTTGTGTGAAAAAACTGAGTCACTGCTTCACACACAGCAGTCCCCACGACGTCCCAATGCTGTTGATAAAAGTTTGCTGTGAAACCATCCGCACCCGGTCCACTGCTCCCTTTGATATCAAAAACTGCCTGTTTAATTTCTTCTACTGTTACCTCTTTAATCAGCTCATGGTTCATCTCAGAAGTAACTCTTCTTTCAAAGTTTTCAAAGATCTCATCGAGATCACCAGGTTGAGATGAAGTAAATAGCTGTTGGAAATAATTCACTGCAATATTGCCTTTAGAACCTTCCATAAACTGTTCTCTCCCATTTTCATCAAATAACATTTGAACACGATTCTTCACCTTTTTACTTTTCACACAGTTATGGAAATAACGAGTGTTTTTATCTCCTAACTCCAGCCATTGCTCCTTACTTCTCTCTCTCCAGTAACTCTCTTCCTCCCTATGGGCGAAAGCGAGTTTTCTTTTTGTTTCAAGCATTAGATCTCGATCAGGTGAAGACTCACAAACCAACCGTTCCAGCTCAATCTGTAACCTTTGCAGCTCAGTGTTTGAGTTCGTGTTACTTCTTTTTTCCATTTTGAAAGCTCATGACGTACTTTCCAAATTCGATCAGACAAAGAGGCGCCTTCGGATACATTCCAGCCCTGAATTACCACATCGTCACAACCTTGCTTAGACTTCCATCTCTTATCATAATAGAACCGTTTATTTTCGGATAAGTTATTTTCAGACACAAAAGAAAACAATATGGGACGATGATCCGATGCCCACATATCTTGAAAAGCTACATGAGATCTAGGAAACAAACAGAACCAGCTATCATTCCCAAAGCATCTATCCAGACGACATTGTACCCATATATTATCTCTCCAACCTCCCCAAGAGTACCTATTACCCGAGCTCTGGATTTCCCTCATTTTACAATTCGTTACCATATTACGAAAGCCCCAAAATGTTGATTCAGCTCTAGGCGGTCCACCACTTTTCTCCTCATTACATAATAATTCATTAAAGTCACCTAACATAATCCAAGCTTCATCTCTATCAACCCCCATATGAGACAGTAAATCCCACACTGGTTGTCTTTGAGTCCTTCTCGGATCCCCATAGACACATGTAGCAAAGAAAACAAGTGAACCCAAAGTGACTTTGATATCAATGAGATTATTATCATAATGCAAAACTATCACTTCATAACTTTTCTTCCAGAACAAGGCTAAACCACCACTAAGACCCAAGGGTTCAACCAGAACACTACAATCATAACCCAATGAATCCCTTAACTTGAACATATAATTATTCTTTTGTTTTGTCTCCATAAGAAAAAGAAAATCTGGAAAATAAAACCGACGCATCTCTCTCAAGCGACGNTGACTCTTTAAGCTTTAAAATAAAACAATCTTTTTGCTTAGTTTCCATAAGAAATAAAAAATCCGGAAAGAAACGTCGACGTATTTCCCGGAGGCGACGAACTGTCTCGGTGCTTCCAGCTCCTTGACAGTTCCAGCTCATATAGCTCATTGATCCTTCAGCGCCTTCAAACCGGAAGCCACCGCTGTTTTTGCATTTTTTGACACTTGTTCATTTGGATCCAGATCTAGTTTCCTCTTTGAAGCATCTCGACTACCACTGCCAGACCCCGTAATTGTCTTCGACATTTGTGTTGATGGCTTCAGAACTTTTCTCTTCCATGATGTTGGCCTCTGACGTTCTCTTTTTTGCAGTCCTGTGGTTGGGAGACCATTACTGTTATTAGCCTGACCAAACACAAAGACTGTCGAGTTTGGTAACATCCCAGTAATATTATCAGTGGACGAGGTAACAGCCACTTCAAACAAAGGCCCTGTAGCCAAATGTGTGTTGCTCTTTCCTGGACCTAGTGCCTGTGCTGGAGGTTTTCTCTGTGCCTCTCCATTAGCAATCCCTTTCCCTTTTATTAAAGCCAAGATATCACCGCTTGACCCTAATGAATTGTCGCCATCAGCATGTTTATCATCCCCATGGATTCTCACCATCCCAGTACTAGCAACCATTGTGTTACTCGGATCTACATCCAGGCCCTGTCGCACAGCTCGGTCCTCAACACTCTGAAATAGAGACAGTTGAGCTTGTTGGGATATAACTCTTCCTGAATCATCATCTTTCAATGCACCAGACTCTACTACTACACCTTTCCCTTTGTCAACATGCTTAGGTAATGACTTATTGATAACATCTCCCATATTATCTTGCAAAGATTGGAACACTCTTATCATCCTCGCGTTTCGCTCTGTAGGATCTGCATGTGCCACATATTGTTGAGCCACATAATTCTCTTCACTTGACAATCCCGGAAAATGTGGCATAAATCCCGGAGGTACAGAGATTGGGCCTCTATGATGTCTTTCAACTACAGTCCCTGGAGAAACTTGCCTCATTCCACTTGTGCCAGGACCCAGAGATCTCACCGAAGCCCGCAAGATAGGGCATCTAGATTTCTCATGAGTCAATCTGAAGCAGTGGAAACAACGTTTCCTTAACTTTTCATACTCATAAGTAATCTCCACATCGCCTCCAGTTCGTTGCTTCATCATCTTTTTTTCCCGAGCTGGATCCGAAACCTTAAGCATAACCTTTACGCGTACAAAGTCTGTTTTGTGTGATATTAGAGGATTATAGTCAATCTTCTTCACCTCCCCCACGACTTCTCCCAACTTTTTCATTGTTTCAAGAGTAAAGTTATTCGCCGGAATATTCCTAATCCGGATCCAAACCTCAAAAGCGGATAAAAAATCTGGGCCAGGAAACGGAGTCCACCTTTCCAAGAGCATCGTCCAATGATCATAGCACAATGGGCGATCAGCCAGGATTGAGACCAAATCCTCTTCTCTCTCAAAGATAAATTGGAACCGATCATGAGATAAAGCTATCCCTCTAACACGTTCCACCATCCGCCAAACTCTTGGCATTGCCTCAATCATCTTCGCCATCACCTGAAAATCCGGGTTTAGTAACCTACCGAGGAGGCTCTTTTCATTGTCATTGTCTACAAAATAACTTGGGTTATCCGGTAAAACAAGTGGTTCATCATCTTCCAGGGACAGAGAGTTAAAACCAATAAACAAAGTTTCCCCCATGAGTAATAATTGAAATTTTCTGAGAATGATAATCCAACGTCTAGAAACAGCTTTGTATGGATGAGGTTCCCCAAAGCATATTTGTTTCATATATAAACACCTCTTATCATCAGTGTCACCCGAATCTAAAGCCATTAGTGTGAAGATTTTGTGGTAAAGAATAAGATCGAAAAGGAAAGTTTTTGTTAAAGTGAATCTCCAATGTTTATTTCTATCGGAGAAAATGGAAAGTCAAATATTTGTGTATTGAAAGAGTTAGAAACGTAAAAAAACCGTTGCAATGAGATTGCCGGAAATTGAGGGGAATTGAAAAGACAGAGAGTTGGGAATTGAAAAGACAGAGAGTTGGAATTGAAAAGAAAACAATGGTTTGTACGCAATATTGAGTGTTGGTTTTGTAACTTTACTTTCTGTTCACGAACATGAAACTATGTGAATCTTTAAAAGAAAGCAAAGCTTTTACTCAGTATGATCTAAGAACAAAGTATGAAAAAATCAAAATCATCTAGAAAAGAGTAAGCCTTGATTGAGATAACAAGCAGCTGTAGGATCCTTAAGGCATCTACAGAAAGACTCTTCATCTTTTGGAAACGACTTTGGCAACGGATGATCAGGAGTAACACCGACCTATTCAAAAAACAAGCAACGAGTAAAAAATGAGAAAGACTTGAGAGTAGTTACAAAAGGAGTCAAACCAGGAAGTAGTAACAGACCTTGTCTATATCTGTGTGAGCTGGTGTTTCGTATCGAGCAACTGTTACTGCCAATCCTGAACCATCAGAGAGCTGAAACACTGACTGTATCTTGCTGCAAAATGTGTTAAAACTCTCAAGATTGTCACAAATCAAAATCACATGACATTTTGTTTACCCTTTTCCATAAGTTGGTTCTCCATAAACAAGAGCACGTTTGTTATCTTTCAAGGCACCTGCTAATATCTCGCTGGCACTCGCCGTGCCTTTGTTAACCTGGAAAAAGGGAAAAGATTGGATGAGAGCTAGATATTTTCAATGGCCTTAAAACATAAAGGAGATGTATTTGGTTTAAGTCGCTTATACTAGGACGGCAAGAGGCTCAGAGGTTGCTATGGCATTGCTTCCATCAGTATCATATATATCTCTAACACCTCTACTATCACAAATATACACAATCACTCCTTTATCTAACCTGTGGATACAAAAAGTTGGAAGTTCTATTATAGACACCTGCAGATCTTGAAATTTTCTGATTTGTTGTATAAAGGGTTTTACCAAATTTTAGCAATCTCAATTCCTTCAGGGAAAGAACCTCCACTGCAACAAAAAGTAAATAAATAAAAATCCAAGTTTTCAAGAAAGGGCTGTTTTTATTCCTCTATAATCATCACCTATTGTCTCGAAGATCCAAGACGAATGCATTTACATTGTTGCTTCTTAAGGTCTCTATTGCTTCCTTTACTGCACCTACAAACCAAAAGTGTTTTAACTTTTAAACCAGACAGTAATCAAAATGTAAGAAAGTAACCAACCAGTAATGTCAAAAGAATACATACCAGAAGCATTTTGATTGAATGTTGTTAGCTTGATATACCCAATCTTAGGGGAGTTACTCCCGGAACCAGGAATTTCACATAACCTTGACTTCACTGGATTCACAGAGACTCGCTCTCGCCTGAAATTACAATACTAGGAGTGACATAATGAATGTGAAAACCAAGATTTATATTAACTCCTAAACTTTACGTCAAAGATAAAAATCTCGTTTCAGGTCCACTGCGAATCGCTAGCTCCACTGTACTTCCTTCAGGTCCCCTGCATTATAACCAAAGCATTATTACATCAATGTGAAAAGCTTCTTATCACAATCAACTTCTCAGAGGTAAAAGAATGATTAAAGTGGCTCACTGCAACATCTCTGCAGCATCATATATTGTAAGAGTTTCTGTGGTTGTGTTATTGATCCCTAGAATAAGATCGCCAGGTGAAACTCCCGCCCTATATGCAGGACCTCCTGGAGCAGCTGATATAACAACAAGCCCAGCTGGTGATTCATCTGATGCAACGGGGTAACCTATCGACAGGCCAACCCCTGTAACCGCCCCTTGAGTCCCTGACTGCCTTCAACCAAACCCATTTAATTACTAAATCTTACATACAATCTAGTTGCCTTGGAACAGCAGTTTTTTCAGGTATTCTTACCCGCAAACTCTTAAACTTTCCAGGCTCCAAGAATCGAGTAAACGGATCATCTAGTGTTGCAATCATTTTCTTGATAGCATTGTCTAAACAAACAAACACCAAAAATCAAAATCAGGTTAGACTAAAATGTAAAGGGTTAGCAAAGCTTTGTCTACATTGACACATACAAGTCTCTTCTCGAGTGTTCATAGGCTCATTTCGTAAAGCTGTCTCTCTGTAACGAAACCAGCTTTGTCCATTGAAGGTTTTATCAATATATGCACGATCAATTGTTCTCCAAGCCTCAAGGAAGAGAAGGTTTTCTTCAGTAAGACCCACTAAAGAAATACAAATGAAATCAAATTGTACTCCCAAGATGGTTTCTCAATATGTAAAACATAAACTTACATGAAGGTGAATCAGTGGTAACAACAGAGATTGAAGAGACAAGTAGAACAGAAACTAGTCGAACTAATGCAACTGAGACTTTTTTTTTGAAATTGACTGAAGATTTCATCATAAACTTCCCAGTAACACAGAGAAATCTATTACAGACGAACAAGAGTCCTTGGTTTGTTGCATTGCTTCTTCGTTTGTTACTAAGATTAAGAGCATAATAACTAAAGTTGGTAGCTTTTAAAATCTTTGGATGTTGAGCTACCCACAATTTCACCTGCAGAGCTTGAAATTGTTTAATGGATTGAAATTGAAACAAAATTTGAGACTTTTATGAGAATTTCAGGAGGGAATCTGAAAAAGAGTAAACTTTGCGGAAGACGAAGTACCTGGATTGAGAAATTAGGGTTTATTTTATTAGGTTTAGTAAAAATTGGAGATAATGAAGAGCTCGCAAGGACCTCCATTGAAATGGCTCTGTTTTTTCTTATCGAAAAGTTATTATACATTATACAATAAATAAAAAACAAATAGCTTATTTCTTATTTAGAAAAAAAAAAACAAAATTACAAAGTTTTTTAAGTTATATACAAAAGAGACTTAAAAGATTATTTTGTCATAACTATAATGTTAGTAAAGTATAAAATTTACATTCGACATATTACAAAATTAGTCTTCTTCTGTATAAACTGAGAGATGAAAGAACGAGTCTGCGTCTAAATATCCGGTTGATATGGCTAACGTAAACCAATAAGCTGGAAAAGAAATTATCCGGTTTAAATTTCGGGGAATTGAACCCGACGTGAATCGAACACGCAACCTTCTGATCTGGAGTCAGACGCGCTACCATTGCGCCACGGATCCGGATGATTTAATCTGTTCTTTGACTAATAAAAGGTACTAGATACAAGTAAAACTTTGATCTCAACATGTGATTTTTACTTTTCAGCAGCTTGGCTCTTTGAGATTGGATCACAAATTTGTAAGTAAGCTTGACACGTGGTGCTGATACAGAAGTCAAAGTAGCTTTATCACTATTTCAAAGTTAGTTGAAGTTTTTCTCATGACTAAATCACACTCAAAGCGACAAACACCAAATAAGTCTTCAACTATATCTATATATCTATATATACTAAATAACAAGTAATCTAAGCAAATAACTGCTGCATTCTTCTGTTGACACGTAAGATTTTGTATATGTGTCAATTTTACAAATTTTCTATTTTTTATTTTAAAATATTCACATATAATTTTATTTAATACTAATCCTTTTTTGTAGGAACTTTTTAACTTCACGATTTCCACTATCTCTATTTTTTTTTATATTGTATTTCACACATAACAGAATTTTCCACTTTCCTTTTTCTTTTAATCTATTTATTATTATTTTTGTGTATGTTTATTAATCATAAAAAATTTAAATAGATAAATTATTTTTATATTATAAATATTTTAGTTGTTTATATTTTCAATTATAAATAATTTTTATTTTGATTATCATAAAATTAAACCCGTGCATAGCACGGACTCAATACTAGTTCCTACTATTATATTTAAAGCGTGTTAATTATGACTTAGTACCATCAAACAATTCATAACAAAAATGTTATCTATTACTACTATATCGCACGAAGCTAATTCCTTTTTCCACGTTTCATATATTTGTCATGTAATGTGGTTATTATCACAAAATAATCATGATTCATGACGTCTATATATGGAAGATGGCCGAAATGATCAAATTAAATTATCGGGTCAGTAGAATTATTAATCTCTCTTCTAGTTCTTTCTATGAACATTTAGACAGTCTTTGTTGAAAAATATATACTATAACTTTTGAGTAACGAGTCGTGTATTTTTTTCAAGGTTGACACCTCGACTCGATCAAGTCTTACATGAAACAGTATGATAAATTCATTATTAAATTATAAATGTAATTAAATAAATACATATGTCGTCGTGTGTATGAGTTTGCATGCCCACTTTTCCCCTTAGGAGACTGGTCTGGCCGTCGGAGACCAATACTATGAGATATAAAAAATAATGTATATTAGTATGCAATTCAAATTATTTTCTGCAATTTTCTTTAAATAAATTGCAGCTTGTCCAAATATATTTAAAAGTGCTCTTTCATAGTCTCAGAATTATGTATATAATAAAGTTTCAAATATTTGTATTCCAAATGAAAAAATTGACCATTTAAATAATGTCACGAAGATTTTGTTATTGGGATTGCAATCTTTTTAATCAAAATACATCAGCAAAATAATCAACCAAATTTAAAAAATTTGGAACTATTAATTTCCAACGGTATAACGTGCAAATTAATTAACGGTAGATTGTTAAAATTAAATTTTACTCGAGTTTTAGCCCATGTTCTATTTAAATACCCAAATCGATTGGTTTAAAACTAGTATAAACCAAATTAACCAGCAAAACCGCATTTAACCGAAATGTAAATTTCCCCATTTCTCCCTTGCAACCATGCTTACATTAATTTGCATATTATGGGTGGCCTAACTTGTTTGGAAAGTACCATATATTTATATATATGGCCAAAGCCAACGTACGAAACGTTCCACGTCAACTTTTCTTAGTTAAGTTTCTCAACAATCTTTATTATTTTTTGCTCCAATAATCATATCATAATTCCACCACCACCAATATTTATCTCACTATCTATACACAATATGTAATTAAAAAAAAACAATAATCCAAATTAATCTTCTAATCTAAATCATTAAAATTTAATTTAAGAGAAAACATTTAGTTTGATTGTTTAAAAGAGAAAATGGATCATATACTATATTATTATTATTTTCTTTACATATGTAAGACTAATCAATAAAGGCATACTACTAACTAAAAATACGGTGGAAATAACAATGGATAAAAATCATTGAGTAATTAAGTCCCAACACAATCTGGCAAGATCAAGAGAACCGAACCTAAAACAAGAAAGTGGAGATCACAATCCAAAATAAGGATAATATAAAAAAGAAATTGAAAATAAGTTAAAGAGCAATGTCTAGTGTAAGGAGGTTGAAGACTGGTAGGCAAGCTGACATGTTACCCATATCTGCCTTCTTGAAGCAAAGCATGAAGTGGGAGACAATTCATGTGGTCTCTTATTTAATCACTCTCTTATTATTATTATTCTATATGTGTCTCCATTACATGTGTACTTTTTCCTTTTGTATTAAACTAATTGCATCCCATAAGTTTCCCCTCTCACAAATAATGTGTGTTTCAATTCATAGTTATCTATAATTATTATTTTTAAATTTAAATATAGCATATAAGAGTATATATTAAATAGAACATGTTGAGGTATCTAAAATATCATCATGTAAAGTATTTTATTGTAGTATAATTCTAATAGTGGTAAATTACGTACATATTATAGGCTGCTACATATAGTCTTGAATTTAATTAATTATATGAATTGTTTCGGTGGTATATTACGAGAATATCTTCATAAAATAAATAATTCAATAATTATTTATCAAAGAACATTGAATCTTTGAAAAGAATGTATTGATTAATGAAGCTGTGGGTGTGAGATCAAGAATAATTGTCTCGATTTTAACATAAATTTTTGTATATCACTAGTATAACAAAATAAATAAATTCAAGATAAAAAGAGATGTATACTCAGCAAATTGCAAAAATCATATTCTAAGAGGATATAATTTTGAGTACGATGGAATATTATTGAAGTGGGAAGAATAGTTTGCAAGTGGGATGCTCATTTGGTCAACCTTTGTAAGTAAGAAAAAATTTAAAGGAGAGAGAATTGTTGTCATCATAAATTTCCATATTCTTTTTTTTTTTTTTGCTAAAAAACTAAGGAAAATAATTTGGTTCCTTTGATTAATTCTAATTATTAGCCACCCACCCACCCATTAAAAAATTACAATTAAATTAAATTAAAAATAAAATAAAATTCTCTTCTCCTTTTTAAGAAGAAGCCTCTTGGATTCATTTCGTCCCATTATCTTCAAAACTTCACCAAAATAAACTTTTATTTTTCTTAGTATTACTTCTCAATATCTTAAAGATTTGATTGATCAAGAAGAGAAAACTAAAAGATCACAAGATGGGTCTTGATGATTCATGTCTTGTTCTTGGTTTAGGCCTCTCACCGACGCCTAATAGTTACAATCATGCCATAAAACAATCTTCAGCCACCGTAGACCAGCGTCTCATCAGGCTCGACCCGACGTTGACTTTAGGCCTCTCAAGTGAGAGTTACAAGACCAAGACTGTTGCCGGCGCTGGCGAGCAGATTTGCCGGCAGACTTCGTCTCACAGCGGAATCTCATCTTTCTCGAGCGGAAGGGTAAAGAGAGAAAGAGAAATATGCGGTGGAGAAGAGGCGGAAGAGACGACGGAGAGAGTAGTATGTTCGAGAGTAAGTGATGATCATGAAGATGAAGAAGGTGTTAGTGCTCGTAAAAAGCTTAGACTCACTAAACAACAATCTGCTCTTCTTGAAGAAAGCTTCAAACTTCATAGCACTCTTAATCCCGTATGTTATATTATTATTTAAATATAATTAATCAATATTTTCTTATTTTACGTTAATAATATAAATAAATAACCCTAATTAAAATTTCTATGATATTCACAGAAGCAAAAACAAGCTCTTGCAAGACAGCTGAATCTAACACCAAGACAAGTTGAGGTGTGGTTCCAAAATAGGAGAGCTAGGTATATTTATTTTATTTGTTTTTTAGAAACTTTAATTCCAAATGTTTAATTTTTTGTTCTTAATTAAATTTAATTTTTTTAGGACAAAACTAAAGCAAACAGAAGTGGATTGTGAGATTTTGAAGAAATGTTGTGAGACTTTAACTGATGAAAATAGAAGGCTTCAAAAAGAGCTTCAAGATCTTAAGGCTTTAAAATTGTCTCAACCATTTTACATGCATATGCCGGCGGCGACTTTGACGATGTGTCCTTCTTGTGAGAAACTCGGCGGTGGAGGAGGTG
>KE157358.1:14519-34205 GCA_000411055.1 Leavenworthia alabamica
AACCAATCAGAAACAGAAACCATTCACAACAATTCCAAAAACTCAAAAACCAGAACAATATTTAAAACCAATTAAAAATCACATACTCACATATGTTTCTTTCTCCTATAAAATAACCAAAAGAAGTCTCATAATAACAAAGCTTGTGTATTGATGCAGGAGGAAGTGAGAAGGAAGAAGATAGTGAAAGAAGTGCAAATTGGCTATCCTCTGCTGTATGTATTCGTAGTGGCATTGATTGGTATTGTTATTGGGTATTGTCTACGCACTTGACTGTGCCTTGGTTATCGTATATTAGATAAGGAAGAAAAAATTAATGTGTTTGGGTTTTGCTTAGTTATTATGCGGTGATTGTTGTGAGACTTTATAGCTTTGGTGTTAGTTGCCACATGATGACGATGGCGTGAGACAAAAAAGTTTTGTCATTGAAACGTAAGCCCCGTTCAGTTAGTCCAAGCAAAGGACCAGGTGAATAACTGTCGCATTACAAACGGCCATGTTATCATCAGGAGGAGAGACCACATAAGCTCCACACACGCGTCTCAGCCGATTGTGTCTCTCCAATGTATGATTCTCTCGTTACCGAGGCCGCATCTCTGCGGATAAAGGCCAGGGGACTTTCCTGGGTAGAAACTAAGACTAGTTAAATTGACCCAATCACCTCGTTCAATGACAGGTGTAACCCTTCCATGTCTGCAGAAGTAATATACACAGAAGCAATATTCTTCTAAACATCAATGTGGGATGTAAAGCAACTTAAAATGACTAAATTCAAAGACCCAATAACAAACTATCTTGATGGGCTTTTTAACCTTAATAAAGATAATTAATATCGTGTAGAATATATTTTCATGTCGGTAGGCTTTTTAAAGAATGTCTGAATTTATAATACATAAGAACTGGACCGCCAATTTTAATATATACCTAAAAAAACAATTAAGTAGAAGCTTCAACGTTCATCTCTTTGCTTTGGTTTAGACTGGTTTGGTTCTTGCCTTCTTGGAGAAGAGACAGAGCCACCACCACCACCAAGTGCTGCAGCTGCTGACTCCACATGTGTCAAAAGATACTCGTATATCCGTAATCGATCAATTGTTTCCTTAGATACTTGTTCATCCTCTTTTGATTCAATCTCATCTAACCAATCATTCACACTCTTGAGCTGAGACAGCATCCCTGCGATCTGTCCATCCCTGCGATTCAATGATTATGATCTAATCCAATCGTATTTGTGAGTTCAAATCTAATCTGAAGCCAATATTAACTCCTTAATCGAACCAAATCTCAAAACATGAATCACAATCCAAAACCTTCATATACTCACATATTTTTAATGGATTCAAAGGAGATGATTCAATCAAATGATGATTATGTTTAGATCAATTTGAAACAATAATCAATCTATAATCACAACCAAATCTAAAAATCAATATTTTTCACATTCAGATCTGATTCAATCTGTAGTTAAATCAAGACAATGCATTGTCTAGTCGTCTACATTTTCCATATACTAATAAGAACTAGTTTGATATACATAACCACAACCACCTTTCTAGTAATAATAGTATTTCAGTTAACAAATATTTTTCTTTTTGGTTGGGTATATGAGAGTAAATAAATATTTTATCGATCATTTCTTGGTTTATCAAATTGAAATAAAAAAAACATTTATCTTCTAGTGTTTTTAATTTGATTTTGTCCAATGATTTATATTCAAGTTTGCAATCAAATTTTTAATTAAATTACAAATAATACAAAAATCAATAATTTTTAACAAAGAAATTCTAAATCAAAATATTCACAAGAATTTTTATTAATTTTATATATAATATCATCTCAATAATATATTAATTTTTATTTATAATTTAAAAAAAATTATCTATTTTTTGTAATTGTATTATTTTATTAAAACAGTAGGTTTTAAAAATTCGTGTTTTAGATATGTTAAGTTTATATTTTAAAAAGTTTATGATTCAAATATAATTATCCTGTTAATGTGCAGATAAAATTGTTAATAATGTATGTTAAACAATTTAATGTCGTGCTTTTATAAATTGAGTAAAAAATTTATGTTTTTTATAAAATTATATAGAAATTAAAAAATATTTATGTTTTTATTAAATTCGAAATTAAATTTATATTTTTTTAAAAATTCATGAAAATTTGTTTTTTAATATAAAAATTTCATGATTTAAAAAAAATTCCGTGACTAATTCTGTCTGAATTATCAAATATATATATATAGACTACAAATGTAAACTAAAATATTTAAATACACTTTTAAGATATTTTGTTTATGGGGTAGACGAAATCAAATTACATCATCAAGTCAAGAATCATGTACTCCACTTATTACAAAACTGTTTTCAGACAAGGAAAAAAATAGGAAAAAGCCACAGAGACTCTGCTTTTAAGACACGGCAAGAAAGTCAACCAACGAAGCCCAACACAAGGAAAGAGACGATGTTTTAATTTTTAATTTAAGAAAATAAAATGAAAAATTGAAGTCTACTACTCGTCGTCGTCTTCCACTAATTCCGTGGTTTTATCAAAGACTTTAGCAAAAGTACTTACATTGCAGAGTCTGTCAATAACCCTTTCGTCACGGTGTTGCTCCAAGCCGCGTAGTGGTAGACTCCAAAAGATCCTTTCTTTATCGTTTTTGGAATCTGGGTTCTCCGAATTTGAGGTAATTCTCGACTGGTTCTATCTGATTTTATGTGTTATTTTTTTTATAAAAGGGGTTTATCTTTTGGGTGGTTTAGGGTTTTCTTGGTTTATATAAAGTTTCAACATTTCTGGTGTTTGCAGGTTCTTGAAATTGAAGCTGATATTTTCAAGATAATTGAGTTTTAAATCATGGCGAGGTTATGTTGCTTCGGTTCTTCTGACTACGATGTATGCAAAAACTCAAATTTGTTTTTTTTTCTTTCCTCTTGGTCTGTGTTTGTTACTTGTTAGTAAAGCTAATTTCAGATAGAAATGGAATCAATTTTTGTCAAATTAAGCAGTTTAAGATACTATTTGATGAGTTTAATAAACATTTTATTAAACTTAGTCCTAATGTCTTTCTTTGTTATGTTATGAATACAATCTTTTTGATATAATTATTTGGCTGCTATAGCTGGTGACTGGGAGAGCTTCAACTAGTTCTGGTAAAGGGAAAAATAGTGAAGGCGAGATCAAGTTTGGTTACAGTTTAGTGAAAGGTAAAGCAAATCATCCAATGGAGGATTATCATGTATCCAAATTCATAAAAACAGACGGTAACGAGCTCGGTTTGTTTGCAATCTATGATGGTCATTTGGGTGAACGTGTTCCTGCTTATCTACAGAAGCATTTGTTTTCTAATATCCTTAAAGAGGTCTGTAAAAAGCTTCACAAATTTATTACTCGTTTTAACGATTCTTCTATGATCTGAACAGTGTTCGTGTGATTAGGAGCAGTTTAGGTATGATCCTCATAGATCATTAGTTACTGCCTATGAGAAAACAGACCAGGCTATTCTATCACATTCTTCTGACTTAGGTCGTGGTGGCTCAACCGCTGTAACTGCTATTTTGATGAATGGAAGGAGTTTATGGGTGGCAAATGTAGGTGATTCCCGTGCAGTTTTATCTCGAGGAGGTCAAGCAATACAGATGACTATAGATCATGAGCCACATACTGAAAGGTTAAGCATTGAAGATAGAGGCGGCTTTGTATCAAACATGCCAGGAGATGTCCCTCGAGTTAATGGGCAGCTAGCGGTATCCCGTGCTTTTGGGGATAAAAGTCTTAAAACACATCTAAGATCAGATCCAGACGTTAAAGATTCATCGATAGATGATCATACAGATGTTCTAGTTCTTGCTAGTGATGGTTTATGGAAGGTAAAACAAATCTTGTTTTGTTTTGAAGTGAATGAATTGATTTGATTGATACGGGTTTGATGTGTGTAGGTGATGGCTAACCAAGAGGCTATCGATATCGCGAGAAGAATCAAAGATCCATTGAAAGCAGCAAAAGAACTAACAACTGAAGCTCTAAGAAGAGATAGTAAAGATGATATATCTTGCATAGTTGTTAGATTAAGGTGATGTTTGCCATTGAAGAGTAGTAGAAGATGATTAAAAAGAATTTTATTTGTGTTTTTTTTTACCTCTGGTGTAAAATGGTATATTGGTTTTTGTAATGTTTGGTAATTTGATTGGTTTGATATGTGGTTTGTGTAACTGAAAAATGAATCATATGATTTGGTCTTGTGTATAAAAATAATTTATGTTCTGCTTTGATATCAGAAGATTACTACAACTGTGTATATATGTTTTTTCTTTTTTTTTGCTTCTGCTGATCTCTGCTTTTATAAAAGTCCTCATATTCTCTCTTTGACCATAAATAAGTGTTTCCTTTTGGCTTTGGTTAAAAATCTATTTGATTATCATTTTGAAATTAATTTTGTTTTGGGTTGTCGAAGCCAAATCTATATTTATTAAATCACAAATAATTTTATTAATAACTGCATCATTCTCTTTATGATACATCAACAAAATATTACATCTTATATTCACAATTTTTTAATTTTAATTATAAATTACACAATTTAATATTTTTAATAATTTAATTCATAAAAAATATATCACTTCAGAGGCTCGGTCTATATATCGTGTGTTGTTTTTTTTGTTTTGTTTAAATGTTAAGTTTTATACCGATTTTTTAATTTGAGACAGCGTTATAGAGACAATGAAGAAATTAGAAAAATGCAAATCTAGGACAGTGACTACAAGCCCAACAAATCAAGAACCAACCCTAAGAACAACTTGAAGAAGAACATGTGAGAGCCAGCAAATAGCAGCTCTAGGACAAAACACCAATTCCGAGTGTTGAAATTCCGATATTTGCACAACTGCCACAATAAAAAAGTAATGGAGTCCTCATCTTAATTGCCACGAGCGAACTCTAACTGAGGCCATCCCTCAAACCTCAATGAAAGAGATGCTTACAGCTTCTCCGAAGGCTAGTGCAAAAACGAATACGCTTCAAGAGACAACTTCACACTTCGCGGCGTGGGAGCTCCTAAAGGGCAGTTGGAGAAGCCGCCTCCGTCCACCAATCCAAAACTAAAAAAGCTATTAAATCAGCTCACCACAAGTAAGAAGAAGACCCCAGAAGACAAACTTGCCGCCTCTATTCGACCAAAAACCCACCACTAATGAAGCATCCCCAAGCCTAAAACTAGATGACCGAGGAACCGATCCCAAAGACGTTAAGCTTGCAACCTAGAAAAAGTGGACTGCCACCACGAATATTGCTTCATCAAATATAAGACTGTCTACCTCAGTGATTGCTTCATCAAACGCTTGCTTTGCCAAATGATATGCTCTAAGAAATTTTAGAAAAAATCAGAACTTGATGTAAAATTACTTGTTAAACTGTAAAACTCTTGTTGTTTTATAAAACAAAATTTTTTCATTCAATATAAATATTACATAGACATGTAGCTATAGTTTTATATTTTTTATAGATTATATTAATAATATTTTATTTAAATTTAATTTTTATGATAATAATATAATATTATTGATAAATTATTAATAATGATATAATAGTTTTATTTAAATATAATATTTTTGTTTAAATTTAATTCAGTATTGATATAATATTTTGATAATATTTAATAATAGTATGATATATATTTAAATTTTATTTATATTAAAACTAAAATTTCGTCAATTAAATATAATTTTATATTTTTAATTTTTTTTATTTTTACGTAATTTGTAATAAATTTATGCAATTTATTATAAATCCGTGTATATACCAATCATTATTTAATGTATATGCAGTATACATTGGTTTTCTAAATTATTTATATTATATATTTTACAATCAATTTTTTTTAATGAAATATTCATTTTTGAATAATATTTAGAATTGTATATATAATTATTTAGATTAACATTTCAAAATAGATATTTCAATTAGTTACAACTTTTTTTTTTGATTTTTAGGCCTAGTGGCTTTAATTCTCCATTAATAAGGGGATGTTGGATTTGAACTCCAAATGTAATGAATTTCAGAAGTGATTGCAACTTATAACACTAAAAAAATAAATGAGCAATTCTCTTAAATACCACTAAATTTACTTTATATTCTATTAACACCATTAAAATTGATTTTGGACAAATTTACCATTTAGTAATTCAATAAAATTAAAAATTATATTTTATTTTGTGAAAATTATACAAATACTAAACTCAAACATTATATATTAAACTCTAACCTTAAATACTAAATTATAATCTCTAAATCAAAATTCTAAATCCTAAATAATAAATATTAAACCAAATACTAAATACTAAATCTTAACCATAAATAATAAACCCTAACCCCTAAATAATAAATATTAAATCCAAACATTAAATATTAAACCCTAATATTAAATAAAAATATATTTTTTTATTAAAAAATGTAATTTTAATAAAAATACATTTTAATTAAAAATGATATTTATGTTCAGTTAAAAAATTAATATATTTTTTCTATATTTGATTTGATGATGTTAGAAAAAATTACTCTAAATAAATAACACCAATATAAATAAATAAAATCCATAACCACCGAAATTCAGAACATTGGGTTGGCTACGGTTCTTTATTTTTCATCTCCCGCCAATTGATAAATAATACCATAAATGATAAATTAGGGTTTTCGAAGCTTAACCGTGCTCCACTCACTATCTCTCTCCCCTGGTAATATATAAACATCTCTCGAAACCATTAGAAATTACTCGATATATATGTTTAATCTATACTTCTAATTAGTTCAATTCGATTTTCAGATCATGGCTGATGAATCAGATTCTCTCTCTCAATTTGGTATATCGAAAGAGGTAAGTAACAATTTCAATTTTGAGAATTCATTCATGCTTCTGAATTGAAATTTGATTTTGAAAACGAAATAATTCAGGAAACGGATAAGCTAATTTCAGAAGTGATACGATTCATACTATTCAAATCACATCAAAACACAGGATGTCCAATAAAAAGAGAAGATTTGACTCAAATTGTTACAAAGAACTATCGTCAACGTAACTTAGCAACTTATATAATCAATGAAGCTAAGAGTAAGCTTTTGAATGTATTTGGTTATGATTTAAAAGAGCTTCAACGTGTTCGAGCTTCTACTAATGTTCAAACTAGACTTCCTCAATCTCAGAGTAAGTAAAACAACATTGTTTAGTTTTTTTTTAATGCTTAACATTGTTGTTTGTTGTGTTGATTTTAGGTTCTGTTGACTCGAAATCGTATGTGCTTGTTAGTCAATTACCAGTTCAAGTGTTTAGGAAGTATATTGTGGATGAAACTACTAGTCATATGACTGGTTTTACGTTTGCGGTTCTTGCTATTGTGCAGCTTGCTGGTGGTAAAATCACCGAAGGTATGTGTTATCCGAATCTCTTATGTTCGAATACTTTGTTTCTGCATTGGTTCAATCTATGCAATTGCTAACTTAGTATAAGGATATGTTTGTTTACATCTTTAGAAACACTTTGGCATCATTTAAGGCGAATGGGATTGCACGAAAATGATGAGCATAATCCTGTGTTTGGGAATAACAAGCAGGCGCTAGAGACATTAGTCCAACAAAGGTAAGATCTTTCTTTTAACTTTGAGGTATACGAAGATCTTGGTTTGTTTTTTTCTTAAAATGCATTGTTGTTGAATAGGTTCTTGCAGAAGGAGAAAGTAAATGGACCCGAGGGTAACACTCTGTTTTATGATCTTGCTGAGAGAGCTTTAGATCAGCAAGTTAGTGAAAAAATCAAAGATTACATTTCACAGGTTACTACATAAAAACTATATACATCAATGCATCATCTTTGTAAAAACTTCAACCATCTTATTTAGTTTTGACTTAGATTTGGCTTTATGTGAAATGTAGATCCTGAAGAATGATGTAGCAGTTGTAGATCTTGATTAGCGTGGCCTTGGAGACTAACCAAACAGAGTGGTTGAAGTCTTTGATTCATGTTTTTTGTATGATATGCCTTGATTAGTGTATCTGATATGTGAAAAATTATGAACTGGTTTATTGTCTTGCCATCTGATGACATATACAGTTTTACTACAAAATGTTTCAACTATGAACTAAGCCCTCTCCAAAGTTGTTTGGTTTAGAGGAACTGATTATACAGGAAAAAGGAGAAAACTTCCACCTGAAAATAACTGTAATAGAAACCATTTTAGCTTATCACATTTGCTATATCTGAAGTCACTGAGATGTTGAACTTCCTCTGTTTGATGAGCTTGAATCTCCAATAGAGACAGTGGCTAAAGACTTGGAAGCCCATGCTCTAGCATTCATGGCTCCTCCTTGTAGATTGCTCCTCCTACAAGGCTCTTTAAGTTGCATACATAATCGTACAGCTCGGCTCAGAAACCCGACTGTATGTTCTAACAAACTTTCAAGTCGCATGTTCTGAGCAATCTGTCTCCAAGTGAATTTCATAAACACGACGAGTGTAGGGAATATCAAGTGGAGCAATCTTAGCAATACGAATACAATGGCAAGAGCTAGATAAGTCTCTTGTCGAAGCATATTCTCAGGTGATCTTGCCCATGTAAAGGGACAGTTCTCTAACTCAGTGTTGTTTTGGTTCCGGAGATGCGGAAGTGATATACTTTTCTCATTAGATGCCTTATCCAACATTTCAATGCCTACAAAGTTTCATTGTTAGATCATAATACCAACAATGTCTATCCATTTGCACACAAAACCCGACTTTTTTTGCGAAAAACACTACAAACAATATCATAAAAGAAAGAGACTTCTTAACAAAAACACCTTACCAGTAACATCACTATAGAAAGAAACAAGAGAATCAAGCATTCTAGTCCCTCGGTATCGTGCCCGCATTGTCGAATTCAAAAGTAAGAGAGTAGGAAACCCATGAACTCCATATTTAGACAGAGTACTACAACACAACAACAAGTAATCAAACATAATTCTAAACAAGTTTAATGATATGATAAACATAATTAATCAACTAACCTTGGTTTAACCGATGATTCTTTAATAGCAAAATGAGGAATTGAAGAGTAAAGAGAAGAAACAAAATCAAAACTTGGTCTAAATAGCCTTGAAAATGGACACCATGATGCATAAAAAAGCAAAGCCACATAATCACATTTGTTCTCATTAATCATATCCAAACCAATTTGTAACCAACGCTCATCTCCCTTCACAAATAAATAATTTCATAATCAATCAGAAACCCTAGAAAACTGAAGAATAATTTTTAAGTTTTGATTTTTCGATAAGATTCTTCAAACGTACCTCAGTGACGGAAATAAAATGAGGACGCTCGGCTAATTCAATACGACAAGTCTGATCTTGTAACCTAAAGATGTAATCTTTAACAGACCTTGTAGAACAAAACGGAACCCTAACGGAATCGTCGGCGACGGTACTGAATGTTAGATTCCCAAATACAATAAGCAATAATAAGATCTCTTTCTCCATTAAAAAATTAGACATTGAACCTCTATATCTCTCTTTGCTTAGAAAATTTTACAGAATTTAGAAAAGAGATTTGAGTTGTTGTTGCCGACAAATTTAAAAAGATGAGAGATTTGATGTTCCTAGGAATTGTAAGAATTAATAGCGTTTTTATTCAGGGGATTTGAAGAGAGATTATCAAAAAGAAAGATGAGGAGAAGAAGCGTTTGTGGTTGCTGCTGGCGCACTGGGTTCGTAGGAACAAAGCTATATTTTTGTTTTTCTGCAATGTCGATGAAATTTAAAGTTTAAAAAAAAAAAAACTAAACCGGATTCGTTTTAATCTGATTTCGCTTCGGTTAGGTTTAAAATTTCAGACCTCTAAAATGTAGAATTAGTTGGTCTTCTTTATAAAATTGTGATTTTGACATATTTAATTGTGTATAAAATTCTTAAATTTGAAGATTTTTGAAGTTTAATATTTTTTTGATTTTGTTTTGAACATGTTAAATAAATTTTTGGATGTGTTTATTTTTTTGTTTTTGAAGTACAAAAAATTATTATTCAATCAGAATTTATCTATTTGAGCATTTTAGAAGTGCAAGTGAAACTGATTCTTATAAATCCCTCACATTTATTGTTTATATATATATACATATTATTTTTAATATATATAAATATATAACAAAATATATTTAATTTAATAATAAATTATATACAAATATACAAATTAATATATCTATATTAAACATAGAGTGAGGGTGGTGTTGGCTCAGTGTAGCAATGGGTGTGGCATTCATAATATTTATCTTGTGAAGCAAATCTGAAATGTAACGATGTTGCATCAAGTGTAAACTAAGAGATTTCTAGTAACCTAAATACCTAAGAAATATGGTAAATCACCCAAATCCTAAAGAGAAAAATGTTGAGATAGAGATTTTATAAATCCGGTTATATGTGATGGATTGTTGCCTGTAATGATGATGTGGTCGACGTATACGAGCATATAGAATAGTATACCATCGTTGTTGGAGATAGACAAAGAGGCGTCGGCTAGAGAATCCGTGAACCAACTAGTTGAGCCATGTGAACCTCTTCTTTCAAATTTTTGTAGAAAGACGTTATTGACATCAAGCGGATGCATCAGCCAATTCCTGGTAATTGCGGTACTAAGTACATCACCAATAGTCGCGGGTTTGACTACCATACTAAATGTGTTTTGATAGTCAATACCAGTCCGTTGAGAGTAACCTTTCGTAACTAACCATGCTTTATATGCTCATGTATGGTCGCCGTTTAATCATGAAAAATCTACCTGCAACCAACAATATTACAAGCATATAAAGAATTAACAAGATCCCAAATATGGTTCTTTATGTGCGAATTTATCTCTTCACTAATGGCATTATGCCAATAAGCATGTTTCAAAGTTTCAGTTGCAGTGGTGGGAATAAATTCAGGAGAGCCAGTGTCTGCTGCACAAAGATTGAGCTTTTGAACTGGCTTCCTTTGACGTGCACAGTGCACTTATTCTTCGTGGTTCTGTAGGTGGTGTTGGGGGAAGTGGAGCTGTGCCAATTTTGGAGGAGATGAAACTTGTTGATCTGAAGTTGAAGCTTTTTAATGGGTTGATGTAGAAGGTACAGTGTTTTCGGAAGCAAAGGTCAAAATAATCAGTTGTGAAGATGTTGGCTCTGTAGGTTGTATGTCTTGCTGTCTTGCCCGAATAGGTTGATGAAAACGAAAAGGATGATTAGAACAACTCGGGAGTGATCATCAACTTTAGGATCGATCGATCGGTCGTCCGTCTTAAGAAGGATTTATCCATAAAGGGAAAGATCGGTTGATATATGTGACAAAGTTTAGTAGTTTTGTAGCAAATCTTATCTAGAAGATTTTAACCAATAGTCAAGATGTGTAAAAGATTGTGATTAAACATATTAAAAATTAATTGTGACTTGACTTAATCACCTAAAAACACAGTTTACATATATACTGAACAATTAGCTACTTTTTAGCTTGTTTTATACTTTAACATTTTTTTTTGTTCCTCAGTTTTGAGAATTGGTAAATTTTCAGGATTTATTTTTTATTATATGTTGGAAAATTATTTTTTGAACATGCTACTATTTCAGGATGCCCATTTCACCTCTTTTAACATGTATTATTACATATCCATAAAAAATTGAAGTTTTCAATAAACTTTAAAAATATTTAAAAAGCATTTTGTCTCAAAAATATTTTTTTCAAGCATGACCAAAAGCCTTTTTTTTTATTATTATTGATATAATTATGCTTTCTTCATAAAATATAGAAAATTTATTTGTAGTATGAATCTAATCAAACTAAAAATGGCAATCCTGTAAATTACTAATTAACTATTTACATTTTATTATTATTTCATAAATATTTTCAATTATATAAGCTATAAGTTATTGGGTATAGATGTATCTATATATTTTTATTTACAAATAAAAAAATTAAACATATAATTTATAAATATCATAAATACTTTAATATAATAGATTTGAATATTATAATTCAATCAAATAATGATGTGACACTTTATAAAAATAATATAATAAATTAATTAGTAAAATAGTGCTTATGTGTCATAATTTTAGAAATATTAGAAGATGAAGTGACTTGATGAGAAATAACTTATTTAACTTTCTATATATAGATGATGAAATATTATGTCTTAGTGATATTTTTTTTTAACAAAAATAAAGAATAAAATTTGACTTTTTATTAGTTTGAAATAAAATAAGAGTTTTACATAAATAATACTTAATCTGATCATTTTTCAACTATAAACTAATAAATTTTTTTACTTTTAAATTATTTGCCTGATAATGAAAAATTGATTCTTTTGAAAAATTAATAGTATGATCTAAATGACTTTTCTTTGTCATTATATTGAGCTAAATAAAATTATATTTAATTTCTCGTCTTTAAAAGATTTTCTTTAATCTTTTTATTTTATTTTCTTCTAGGTTTGCTAATTTTAAATATAATCGATCTAAGCTCTTTTATCTTTGTCGTCTCTTTAAAACTGTCTTTACCAATACCTTTTTTAAAAAAAATTTAACTATTAACCAAAAATATTTGAATCTTAATTTTGAGAAAAACTTTCAGTTTTAGTTATTAATTTCTTAGAAATAATTTTACTACTTTGAAGTTAGCTTTACTAGGGACTATCTTAAATTTACAGAAAAAATATATGATGTCAAAACTTCTTTTCATCCTTAGAAAAAATATTACTGCAAAGATAGCATTTTCATAAAAAGGCATTCTGGTGTAATATGTGGAATCTAATCTTTAATACTAATCTTTAAACCTTTTTTTTTTGAAAAATTAATTTCTAAATCGTAAATAATAAATTATAAGAGTAATTTAATATTATTTTAATTTTGAGTGTTATCTTTATAAATTCATTAAAAAAAAACTTAATATCTCTACAAAATAGTATGTGTAAAATAATATTTATATCAATTCTCAAAAAGTACTCCTTCTACTTGTTTTATTAGTCCCACATTATTAATTACATGATCTCTTAATACCCATTTATTATTATTACATATAATCTTATATAAAATTATCTTTGAAACACTAACAGATGATTCAACTTTTAAAAGTTTGGAATTATGTTTTTAAATTTTATGTTATTTAAATATAATTTTCCTTTAAATATTTCATTTTTTAAATAATAGTTTTTATGAATTAATTGTTTTTGGTGGAAGCACCCTTGGTCTAATGGTTAAGGGTTTAAAGACTTCTATATCAAGTATGAGATTCGAAATATAGAGAACACAGTTATTACAGATTAAATGATGTAAAAGTTTTCTAGAGGGTTCCGGTGTGCATAGATAATATCGTTTGTCGTGGTTTCGTTTTGCGGAGAAAGTTTTTCCATAAGAATGGATGTCGTACATGTAGAACCATCTGTCGAAGATCCGAATGTTGTGGAGAGAGTTTATTGTATATGCAGAACCGCATGTCAAAAAATATTTGTGTCATGGAATCATCGTAAACAGAATATGTTTTCGTATTCAAAAAAATTTGTAATATTCGTATGAATAGATGATAAAAAAAATGTATGAATAGATGATAAAAAAAATATATTGATTCATGCTTAAATATTTTAATTCAGATTTAGATAACAAGCCCGATCATGTAACCCACGAATATTAGGATAAATCCTGTTTTTGAATAGTGTACATATACTAAACATTTATTCTTTATTACGTCTATTCATAACTGATCACCCAAAATACATGTCCGTGTGCATTGCACTTTGGATAACTCTCCTATAAAAAAAAAAACTTTATTGAATGCATTTGTTTTAATAATAAAAAAAAGTTTAAAATTCAAAAAAGTTGAAAATTTAATAAATCAACTAACTAATCTTTATATTATTCTTTATCACTCAAGGTGTACTTTTAACATGTTATATTTTTAACTAACAAAAAACATATAATCCATTTTCTTTTACTTTATTTATCAATCCATTTTAATCCATTACTTCATTTAAAATTAAAATTACAAATAAATAACTTTTTTTAATCAACATTTTCATTATTTATTATATTTGAATTATTTATTATTGTATATGTATGATATATATATATATAATATTATACATAATATATAATTTTCTGAATAGATTTCGGGACAATTTGCTTTCTTTTCATTCTCAAATAAAAATCAAAAGCTTATCTTTTATAGATATACTAGAATTGTGTCTTTGCTATACAGTGGTAAACTAAATGTTATTTTACATTATGTATTAAAATAATATTAAAAAATATTAATTTGTAATAATTATTAAAANAATTTTACTTTTTAAATATTACTTTAAAATAATATACGAAGATGAAAATTATTTATAAAAATAGTTTTATAGATATAGAAAAAATAGAGAGAAATATAAAGAAGTTTTAGGAATTGCAATTATTTAAAAAACAATTAAATAATTAATTGTGCATTGTTGAAATAGATGGAGAAAAACGTGGATACGTGATATTTTTATGAATTAAATTATTAAAAATATTAAATTAGATTATTTATAATTAAAATTAGAAAAATTACGAGAATGACACGTATGAACGGAAATAAAATGGAATGTACAAAAATTATGTCCACTCTTAGACAATTGTGAGAAGAAAAAAAAAAACACCCGCAACTCTCTAATGGCTACATCTTAGAAGTTTTGATTAATTAAGTGTCTGAACTAATTTATTAAGTCCTGCCCTTAACTTGTATAATTTGATGATGTTACGTAAAACATGTGAACTGTATGATAGCTAACCCAATTAGGAAAGTTTCAGACTGGCTTGCCAAATAAATTCAGCAGTTTTTTCCAGCTGTCTCTAATCTTCGATACCACAAAAAAAAATACAAATTAGTATAATATATAGTTTTTATTTTAATTGGAATATTAGTCCAACCGAATCTTACCGACTTTCTTCAGACGGCAAAAAACTTGGCTATTTTTATTATTTTTAAAATCAGGTAACATTCTTTTTCTTCAATAGTTTAGTAATTAATTCCCACTTCCGCCGTATAAACTCCGCATTTTCTCCGCCTGTATCTTGTTTTCGATACCATAATAGTAGTTTTGTGTATATTATATAGTCATTTTTATTTAAAAATATTATTCCGACCAAACCCTTTTGACTTTAAACCCATTGTTTTCCTTTTTGCCTTTAGTTATGTTTCCCTCAAACACTTAGCTGTTTTCTTATTGTATAATCTCTAACGCGTTCTTTGCCGACCTGGCAACCAAATCTTGGTTAGGTTTCAGCTCTCTTATATATAATACACGAAACATAAACCACAAACTCATACAAATCACCATTACCTTCAAGTTCATTATCACTCCTCAAAGCTTTCTTGTTCTCTTTATCTTGTTGCTTCTACATTGTATAAATGGGGTCTTATCTGATAGGTTACTTCTTATTGTTCGCTGTTGCATTCGTGTGTCTTGATGCGAGGACGGAGAAAACGCAAGATTATACGTCGTTTCATTACCACAAAGGAGCTCTCCTCAACGGAGACGTGTCCATCAACTTAATCTGGTATGGAAAATTTAAACCGTCTCAACGTGCAATTATCACGGACTTCGTTGCCTCCCTCTCAACTTCTCGGAGATCGACCATTGCTCAAAAACCCTCAGTTGCCACGTGGTGGAAAACGATTGAGAATTATTACTACGTCAGAAAGACACGTGGACTCACTCTCTCCCTTGGAAAACACATCTTCGATAAAGATTACTCCATGGGAAAATACTTAACGGACAAAAACATCAAGGCCTTAGCCGCAAAAGGTGGTCAAAGCTACGCTGTTAACGTAGTCTTAACCTCAGCTGACGTGGCGGTTCAAGGCTTTTGCATGAACCGATGCGGGTCACATGGGTCAAGTTACGGGTCAGGTAAGAAAGGGTCAAAGTTTGCTTACATTTGGGTTGGAAACTCAGAGAAGAAATGTCCAGGAGTATGTGCGTGGCCATTCCACGCTCCTGTTCATGGACCACAAAGCCCACCACTAGTCGCACCAAACAACGATGTGGGGTTAGATGGTATGGTAATTAACTTGGCTAGTCTTTTGGCTGGGACCGCAACAAACCCGTTTGGAGATGGGTACTACCAAGGTCCTAAAACTGCTCCGCTTGAGGCTGGATCAGCATGCACTGGAATGTATGGAAAAGGTTCATATCCTGGTCATGCTGGAGAGTTGCTTGTGGATGCAAAGACCGGTGCAAGTTATAATGCTAACGGAGTTAATGGAAGGAAATATTTGCTTCCGGCTTTGTTTGACCTGAAAACGTCTGCGTGTTCCACTCTGTTTTAAATAACCTAACTATTACTATACAATAATACATATGAGTTTATTTATAAATATTGTCTTGCTCCTTCCTCTTATTCTTTATGTAATATGAATTAGTAACGAAATCATTTTCTATTAACTAGGGTTTCCTTGAAGTGAAAAACGAAAGTTCTATAAAAGATAAAAAAATAGATGAACTGTAAAATACGAATATTTGTTAAAATACAAAATATATGTTTTCACATACCGAAATATAGTATTTCAGTTTTTATTAGAAATCCCAATAAAACATTTTTTTACGTACTCTTACTTGCAAATACATAAACTATAAGATCATACACATAGCTAGCTACCAGTAGATTTCTAAGGAGGACATATGCAAGATGGCATTTTGGACGAGATACGTGAATTATGAGTTTGTTGTGATGCCGTTTGGTTTGACGAATGCACCAGCTGCATTCATGGAGTTAATAAACTTCTTGTTTCGGGAGTATTTGGACGATTTCTTCATAGATGATATATTGGTGTATTCTCAGAGTTTGGAGGAGCATGGGTTGCATTTATGGAGAGTCCTTGAGCGGTTGCACGAGCAAAGACTGTTTGCTAGGTTTAGCCAACGTAGTTTTTGGGAGAGGGAAATCGGATTCTTGGGATATGTTGTGTCCAAGCGTTTAGTGTCCATGGATCTAGAGAAGATCCAAGCTATCCAAGAGTGGCTGGGATCATGTAGTGCGACGGAGGTCTGTAGTTTTTTGAGTTTGGTGGGCTATTATTGATGGTTTATCAAGGGCTTTGCGAGTATGGCGCATGCTCTTACCCGGTTGACGGGGATGGATGTTCTGTTTGTATGGTCCAAGGAGTGTGAGTCAAGCTTTTTGAGGCTCAAGGAAATGTTGGTCACGGCGCCAGTGTTAGCATACCAAACCAGACATTACCCTACGTTGTGTATACTGATGCATCCCAAAGTGGACTTGGGTGCATGTTGACGCAAGAGGGTAGAGTTATCACCTATGTTTTGCGACAGTTATGGAAGCATAAGGCTAACTACATAACGCATGACCTTGAGATGGTGGCTATGGTATTCGCCTTGAAGATATGGCGTTCTTATTTGTATGGTGTGAGGTTACAAGTGTATACAGACCATACAAGTATAAAATACATTTTACACAGCCGGACTTGAAACTTCGGAAACAGAGATGGATGGAGTTTGTAGCAGATTACAATCTTGAGATAGATTACCATCCCGGTAAGGCTAATCTCGTGGCAGACACACTTAGTCAGAAGCCTGTGATGACAGACACAGAGCAAGACATGGAGACCTTAGTCGGCATGGTTGGTGCATTGAGGTTATGTGCGGTGTCCGAGGAGGATGAGCCATTGGGCTTAGAAGTGGTTGGCCGAGCTAAATTGCTTAGCCGAGTGCTGGTTGCCCAGCAGGCTGACAGTGAGTTAGTCTGAGTTTCGAGAGCCGAGGGCTCTGAGTATGAGATTGCTCATGACGGTACGATATTGTTGTGTGGTCGAGTCTGCGTTCCCACGGATGATGTGTTGAGACAAGATATCTTGAGGGAGGCACACCAGAGTAGATTATCTATTATCCGGGTTCCACAAAGATGTATCATGATCTGTAGCGGAACTACCATTGGGTGGGGATGAAGAGAGATGTTGCCAAGTGGGTGGCGAGTCATGACATGTTCCAGCTGGTGAAAGCTGAGCAACAAGTTCTGAGCAGTTTGTTACAGAGTCTTCCCATTCTCGAGTAGAAGTGGGAGAGCATTATGATGGAATTTGTGGTAGGATTAACGATGTCTCGGGGCCGATTTGCCATATGGGAGATTTTTTGGTTGATAAAACACATTTTATTGGCGTGCAGAATACCGATGGAGCTGAGATCTTATCCAAGAGATTTTTGTTGGGGATAGTACGATTACACGATCTTCCATTGAGCATAGTGTCTGATCGCAATCTAAAACTTGCCTCAGAGTTTTAGAGAGCGTTCAGAGAGCAATGGGCACGAGAGTGCATATGAGTACCACCTGCAGATGAACGCACAGTCTGAGCATACTATCCAGATGCTCGAGGACTTGCTGCAGATGTGTGTCATTGATTTGGGAGTACATTGAGCGGACCACCTAGACTTGTCTGAGTTTACATACAATAACAAATTCTATGCGAGAATAGGCATAACTCTGTACGAGACATTGTATGGGAGACCGTGCAAGATTCCCTTATGTTGGATGCATGTCAGAGAGAAGAGCCTGTTAGGGGCTCATTACGTACATGAGACCTCTCAGAAAGTCGAGATAATCTGGGCAAGCCTTAATCAAGATCGTCATAAGAGTTACGTGGATCGGCACAGATGAGAGTTAGAGTTTCAGGTAGGTGACATGGTCTAATTAAAGATGGCCACATTGCAAGGTCCGGGGTGGTCCATTACTAAGACCAAGCTGAGTCCGAGGTATTTAGGATCAGTCTGTGTGTTGGAGTGGATAGGACCAGAAGCATACGGTTTGGAGTTGCCAGACGAGATGTAGGCGTTTTATAATGTATCTATGTTGATGAAATGCTTGCGTAAGGATGATCAGGTAGTGACGGGAGTACCATCGGGATTGTTTCCAAGCATGGTGATTGAGGCACAGCCTCTTCGTATACTAGATCGCTAGGTGAGAATGATCCGACGCAGACGAATTCTGGAGATACGAGTGTTGTGATTGTGACGGGACCAAGGAGGAGACGTGGGAGCCAGAGTCGCGGATGAGGTGATGATACTTCAAGTGGTTTGGCAAGTAAGGATCTGTAGCTGACACTTGATCCTTCCTTTTGTTGTGGACATAGTCGTATATAGTTGTATCTTATACTTGTTTTACTCGATGTTGATTTCTGGTGTAGGTATTGCTGTTGATATCAAGACCTTTTATCATTTTTTGTTGTTATAATGAGTACATGTATGATATACCATTGGTGTTAATGATATCCGATAAGACGTGTTTAAGGTATTCTTGTTGATTATTGTCAGGAGTGAATGGTGAGGTTAGAATGACTGCTCGGGAGTTACCCGACCGGTCTAGGTGCCTTCAAGCCACTTCTTTTATTGGGTTTCTAACGTCTCTTGGTATAATGTGTTGGTTGATTGGAGCATCCCTTTGTTGGACAAAGACTATGATGAGGTTCATCGCCCGACATCCGGATCACACGCGGGAGACATGGTCGATACGGCCGAGAGAACTGACGAGAGGACTGCCGATGCTGCCGATACTGCCGATGCTGCCGAGGAATCTGCCGATGCTGCCGAGAGGGTTGCCCATGCTGCCGAGAGGTTCACCCGCGTGCCGACTATCCCACCCGGGGAAGTTAGCCGATCGATGAGAAGGTCGCATA